>MINK01173326.1:0-23384 GCA_001735545.1 Phormia regina
ATTGTGTTATCAATTTCATGTCATATTGATGACAAGCATTTGGCAAAACATTAAATTTTTTTAGATAAATAAAATAATATATTTTAACAACAAATTAATTATTATTTAGCTTGTGTTACCTTATAAAATCTAACCAGGAAACCGGTAAATTTTTTACTAAAGGGCAACTCTTTTTCATATAGAAAAAAAAAAACATTAAAGAGAATTTTACTTTTAATCTCAGAGTATTAAATATATTACTACAGTATTTGCAAAAATTATAAGAGCATCTTTCTATTCAATATTTTTTTGAAACAGTCTGTTTTATTATTGTAAAAACACTTGATATTTTTTTAATAAAAAATAATATAATGGCGCACAAATAAATATAAATAAATAAATTGCGAAATAAATTATTTATAAAATAGCTATGACGTCATGGTCACTTTATTACGTTTTAAAATTAAGTTTATATATAATTTTTATTTTTTTTCAATTTATCATAGAGCATTTATTTAACCAAACAGCTAATAAAACTAAGAACTATTTTTGTTAATAAAATACAAACAAATTTGCCAAAAATATTTACGCTAATGCTTTGCAGCTGCATGTAAGCTATAAACTTTTCAAAAAAAAAAAAACTAAATAAATTTATTGTAAATTATTAATTTTTAAAAAAATAATTAATAAATTATTTTCTGTTTTTTTTTTTTTTTTTTTTTTTTTTTTTTTTTTAGAATTTGCTTGGGTAACTTTAACCACAAATGATACGTATTCATTGGGTGCCTTAGTGTTGGCTCACTCTTTAAGAAGAGCTGGTACACAACATCAATTGGCCGTTTTGGTTACACCCGGTGTCTCAGAATCCATGCGTGACAAACTCAAAGATGTTTACAATGTTGTGCAAGAAGTTAATATCATGGATTCACAAGACTCGGCCAATTTGGCCTTATTGGCCAGACCCGAATTGGGTATTACTTTTACCAAATTACATTGTTGGCGTTTAGTACAATTTGAGAAATGCGTTTTCTTGGATTCGGACACTTTGGTAAGTACCTAGATTGAATATTTAATATTGTTTTTTAAATTATTTATAATTTTGTGCTTTAGGTTTTACAAAATTGTGATGAATTATTTGAACGTGAAGAATTCTCAGCTGCTCCTGATGTCAGCTGGCCAGATTGTTTTAATTCCGGCGTTTTTGTTTATAAACCCAGCCAAGAAACTTTTGATAAAATTGTTGAATTTGGCTTGAAAAATGGCAGTTTCGATGGTGGTGATCAGGGTCTTTTAAATCAATATTTTGCTGATTGGGCTACCAGTGATATTAAGAAACGTTTGCCTTTCTTATACAATGTGACAGCTTATGCTTCGTATTGTTATTTGCCCGCCTTTAAACAATTCAGAGATAAGATTAAGATTTTGCATTTTGCTGGCAAAATGAAACCCTGGTTGATACACTATAACTCACAAAGCAAAACTCCCAGTGTACCCTCGGATTATGCCCATGCTGCTGATTTAATACAACTCTGGTGGAATATCTTCTTCGATCATGTTCATCAAAACTTAACTGACAATATGGTAAGTTTGATTTATTTGTTCTTAAAGACATTTTTTTATACATTTTTTTTTAAATATTTAATTTGAAAGATTTAGGTTGCCTTTAAACGTTTAAAGTTAAAAATTTTGAGTTATTTGCTTTAATTTTCCCCCCAGTTTGTTTGATCTATTGACTTTTAAAGAACAGAATTTTTGTCTTAGTGTTTTGTTTTTATTGTTACATTAAAACTTATTTGTTTAATTAAATTATTTTCTTGAAATTTCCCTTATTATTAATTTTTATTAAAAAAATAAAATTGTTTTCCAAGCTTGCCCTTGTCACCATAATTGACAAGCTGGATAATGTTAAGAATATTGTTGACTCCGAGGTAAGATAAAACAAAAAAATATATAAATATTTTCTCACCTTCAGTCTTCACATTGCAAATTCACCATCTGCACTTTCAATTTTATTTTTTTTTAAATTCTTTTATACAAAATTTATCCTTCAATTATTAATTTTTTTTTTTTGTTTAAATGTTCCCATTATTTCATTTGTTAATATTTTGTTTAATATTGCAATATTTTCAATACGCATCATATGCATTGAAATATTTACACTCTTTTTCTTATATTTTGTTATAATTTTAATTATTTATTTTTTTTAATAATTTTTTGTTTGGTGTTGGCCCCACCCAAATCATTGACGCATAGAGATAATTTGGAACATTATTTTTTTTTTATTTCTGTTTCTTCTACGTCTGTGTATTATATAGAATAGCATTTTTCATTCACCCCTTACCAAATGGAAATGAAATCGTTTATACAAATTTAGTTCAGCGCATCAGATGAAACGCTGTTGGCCAAGTGCCAGTTTGATTGTTGTTTTGGTTTCATTTCTAAAAATTGTTGTGAAAAAAACAGAAAGAAAACATTTTCAAAATTTGAAAGAAAATATATATTTTTTTAATGTCTAACAACTGTGTAAATGTTTGTCGTGTCTAGAGAGCAACAAATTATTTTATTTTCACCCAAAAAAAAAAAAAAATCATGGAAGTTTATTTTTAGTTTCTTTTTATTTTATTTTTTGAAAAAATTATTTCACCATATTAAGTAATATGCTTTAAAAATCCGGTCTAAGATGCTGGTTTTTAGTACTGGATCTAAATAAAACCTATTTTTTTATTAAGTTCAATACTTAATTTTTATTTATTTAGATCATTTTAGAGCTCTTTTTCCAGTCTGTTGAAATAGATTTTCTGAAGTCTTCAGGCAAATAAATTTATTTATTTTTCAAGAGATGAAAAGCTGTTAGTATCGAAAATTTTGCTATTGAAATTCAGTGAAATCCCTTAAGGAATAATGAAGTTATGAACGATTTTCTAGAACAGTATCAAACTTTTTTTCCTTTTTTATAGTACCCCATGATATGAGGTTAAATAATTATTCGTTTATGCTAATGTTGGTAAGGCACAGGCAACATCATGGGATCCCTACTTTCTAGTATTCCAATTGCCTCAAAATCACTTTCTGAATTGTTTAACTATGTCTGTCCGTCTGTCTGGTCTGGTCTGCCTGCCTGCCTGACCATGTAAACAATGTTAAAAAAGTACAGTGGTCAATTTGAACGATATTTTGATAAAATTTGGCACTAATAAATAGTTCAGTATAAGGACGAAGTCTATTGAAATTGATTATGATCGATTCATAATTTCAGCGATCCCCTGTTTAAATGTTTTTCTGGAATAGAAGTAAAGGCTCTATATTTATATAGAGTCCTTGATAGGAGTTTAACGATTATAAATGCCTTAAATATAGCAATATTAATATGAAATTCAGTGTGAAGAAGTTTTATTTAAATGTCAATCTTTGCGCCAAATTTCAGAATTTAAGATCGGTCCATAACTGAGCTTGGCTCCCATATAAATTTCTCTTTCTAAAATCACTGTTTATAAATTTCATTTAAATGTTAGTAATCGATTTTAGCCAAAAATAAGTTTTATTAAAGTAAAAATAACAGTAACAAATTTTATTCGAATCGATCCATAATTTGCTATAACTCCTATATAGATCCATTTACGGGAATCACCCGAAAATCACTTTAATGTTTATAAATTTCATTTAAATGTCAGTATCAATATTCGACACAAATAAGTTTTATTTAAGTAAAAACAACAGTAACAAATTTTATTTGTATCGATCCATAATTTATTATAGCTCCCCTATAAACTATAATATACCCCATAAACCCCCTTTCGGGAATGACCCTAAAAATCATAAATTCATATAAATTTTAATATTAACGTAATATGCTGTAGTTTTACTTATATTTTAATATATAATTAGTCAAATTTTCGATCGACAATTAATCACAGGTCTAATATATGATCCCTTCCCGAAGATCCTAATGTCAAACTTGAGCGATTAGTTATATCTTTCTATGTCATCTTCTTTTTAAATAAAGTTTATATTTAATGTTTAATAAAATTTAAACGAATGAAGCTATTTTATTCAAATTTCAGTATAATAAGTAGAAACTAGTATTAAATTCAGAGAATTAAAAAAACTCCCAGTTTTTTTTACATAAAAATACCCAAAATTCCTATTCGTTTAAAACGTATTACAAAAAATTTGCCTTTTCCATTGCAATAATCACCCTGTCGTTAAAAACAGGGTTTGTCAGAAAATACTTTTCGGGTGTTTACCTTACATATAGAGATATATAATTAAAATAATTTTAAATTGATTCCCGCTTTGCAAATTATTAAAAATAAATTTAAAAAAAAATAATAATTATGAAAAATTTCCAATATTTACAAAGTTTTGATAGGGTTTGTGCGCGGGACTTGGGAACATGTCAGATTTTTGGCAGATTCACAAGGACTATCTATTGTTAAATGTCTTATCTGTCATATCATAAGGGAAATTTTGGCGATTTAAAAAAAAAAATACATGAGTTGGCCCACTACCCCTCAGACCAGCTAGAATTCCATACTCCTCAAAATCAAATGAAAAACATCTCACTTATGGCCTTGTGAAACTTTATTAAGATATCTCCAACAGTTCAAAAGATAAAGAATTATTTCCAAAATAAATTTTGGCGGTTAAAAAAATGTACGAGTTGGCCAACTTTGGAAAGCCGCCCACTACTCCTCAGTCTTGCTATAATTCCGTACTCCTCTAAATCAACTAAAAGACATCTCATTTATCACCATGTGAAATTTTATTGAAATATCTCCAACAGTTCAAAAGATACAGAATTATTTACAAAAATCGCATTGAAATAAATAAGAAAATTGTAGAAAAGAACCTAAGTTTATTGCTAAATAATTTGATAGTCACCCAGTAATAATAAGAAGAATAATCTACAGGGTGTTAAATTTATGAGAATGTTTTAAAATATTTTAAATTCTAGAAATAAAATTTGTTTTCTAAAGTTGAAGTTGAAAGTTTCCAAAAAATCGCATAGAAATGTATGTGAAATTTGAAGAAGAGGGCCTAAGTTTATTGTTAAATAATTTTATAGTCACCCAGTAATAATACGAATTAATCTACAGGGTATTAAATTAATGAAAAAGTTTTAAAATATTTTAAATCCTAGAAATAAAATTAGTTTTCTGAAGTTGAACGCAATGTAAATAATTTTGATGTTATGACACAAATTCAATTAAATTAAAAATTTTACCTCCTGAATCCAAATTACTATACGAAGTCATAGCTGACATATCAGCGATCTAATATTTTATAAACTTAGGGAAAAATATTGATTCATAATCTACGAAATTTGTGATCATATTGAAAAGTTTCGGTATAAAATTTTTGATACCGTTTGTTTACCATTTTAAAACATACATACAAAATAGAAGTCAATACTGAAGTGGTGTCAAATTGATACCAATTGAGATCTATTCTCGTTTTTAATTTGAACATTGTTCGATCGAAAAAATTAACAGGAAATAATTATGTAGCTTTCAATGAAATTTCACATGGTAATAGTAAATGTATGGGCAAACTTAGAACATATATCGGGGATGGATCCCAACATTTTGGATATCTCGATTATGAACATTTTTAAAAATGATGTTAATTAATCATATCGGAGTATGAATAGTATTTTGTATTCTAACAAGTATCAGTGCACAATTAGACAAAGGACATCTGTCTGGGACCTGTCCCTTAATGTCCATATATATATATATGACTATTGCTTTTGATTTCTTTAATTCAAGTGAATGATTTTATTGATAAAAAATTCACTAGTTTCTCATAGTAACTTTTTCGAAAATTGCAATAAACAGGTTTGGATAATGATTAGTTGTATTAGTTAGAGATGGTAGATTTTTGTTAGTGATGAAATTCTTTTGTTCAAAAAAAAACGCTTACACTTTACAAAACAATTAAATAATTTTCTACAAGGTTGTTGAGTTTCCATTTGTATTATATATTTGAAATTATTCAATATTTTCTCTCTCGTTTTTAATTTTATTATTTGTTTTTTTTTTCTTCTCATAAAATTTTCTTTTATTTTTCACTTCATCAACATTTTGTTTCAAATTAATAAAATTTCGTTATATTTTTTTCTCTATCATTTCACTTTAATCGCTTTAAAAAAAATCTAAACACTTTAAATAATTATAAAAAAAAAACCAAAATAATTTGAAAAAAAAACGCCAAAATGAAAAAAACCTAAAACCAAATCTATAGAGATATTTTTTACCCGCCTTAATGGCATGGAAAAGTAACTATGACAATATGGTATATCAACAACAGCAACATTACTATGAGCAACAACAACAACAACAACAGCACCAACAACATACCATAAATATGCAATATAATACTCAATACGAACATTATCAAGAACATTATAGTAATAAGAAAATTGAATTTCATGATCCCTGGGAAGATTACTATAGAAAAGAGGAAACACAAGAGGAAATACAAACAAATGGCAATGAAGAAAATAAAGAAAATAAATGGAATAATGAAATGGATATGCAAATACAGCAACAGCAAGAACAACAACAACAACATTATGATGATAATAATGCTGTTGCCCATGAAGAAAATTATCATCGAGAGTCAGAATATAAAGAAAATGAAACTAAAGATGATAATGCAACTAGAGAAAGTAGTTGTGATTTAGTAGAGACCCATATTAGTGATGATAAACACAACGATAATAATAATGATTTAGTACAGACACCAACCAATGATGTGAATGAAAATGATAACAAAAAACCGGAAACAGAAAATAAAATCAATTTTGATAATACTAAACGAAGTAGTAGTATTGAAAGTAATATTATTAAAAAAGAAGAAGAAAAACAAATTGAAAATAATAACACTGCCACTCCTACCACTGCCCCTGTTGGTGATCATAATATAGTTGATGATCAGAGAAATGATGTTAAAAAACAAGTAGAGCAAGAGGTAACAAGAAATATTAAATTTAAATCAACCTTGTGCACCTACATACATACATAACTAGTGATGTATTTTAAATAAATTGTATCGATATCTACGTTATTTACATACATATTTTGATGATGTCCTAATTATTTATGGAATATACTACTACTACTACTACAATACATACAAAACCATATATATATTTATTATATCATAATTATACATTGAACTCATACATATACGTAAAACATTGTGATATTGTTTTTGTGATGGGCGTAATAAATGTCTTTTTCTTATTTTTTTTTTATTTAGAAAAATCATTTAGTATTTAATTTTTAGATCCAATTACATACCTGTACATCTTTAGACCTCATAACGTCGTTTATGTTTGTTTTTGCTTCATTATAATCATTTGATCTCTTTTTTTGTCACTTCTTTAGATAATGTAACGTTAAACTAATGCGCATAATAGGGGCAAAGGAGCAAAAATATTTGGTAATAAATTTATAACTTTAAAACTATTGGTGAGATCGTATTGAAATGTATGAAAGAGTTGTAGAGAAGGTTGTATGCTTTCAGAAAAAATTGTTTGTAGTCCCCCTGTCATAATATAAGATAAGCTACAGGGTGTCAAAATGGTCTTTCTTTCTCTAATATACGAAAGTTTCAAAAATCGTAACTTTTATAAATTGAAACCGATTTTAAAGATTTTTATATATCTGTTAAATGGTTGACAAAATAAAAAATATATAGTTTAAGTACTGAAATAATCGTTTAAAGTTTAAAAAAAAATATTTACGTTTGAATTTTGAATATTTTTTTGTATATCATTTTTCGTTATTAAGTCCTGTAGTATATAAGAGAATTTTTTTTATTCAAATATTTATTTTTATTTATATAATATATTCCGAAATAATATGCTTAAAATTTTTTTGGATTATCTCAGTTCGTTTAGACTTGAAAAATATTTGAAGTCAGGAATTGAATTTTTTTCCCCGATTTTATTTCATTTTTCGGAAATAACTCTTAACGTGTATGAGGGAAAAATTTTTTAAAAATATATTTTAATCCATAATCAATTCTGAAATAACTGGGTGAGGAAATTTTTTTATTATCTCAATTTGTCTAGACGTGAAATATGTTCGAAGTCAGGAATTGAATTTTGAATTTTTTTCCCCGATTTTATTTCATTTTTCGGAAATAACTCTTAACGTGTATGAAGGAAAATTTTTTTAAAATATATTTTAATCCATAATAAATTCTGAAATAATTAGCCAAAGAAAATTTTTTATTATCTCCATTTGTCTAGACGTGAAAAATGTTGGAAGTCAGCACTTAAATTTTGATTTTGTTAACTCGATTTTATATAGTTTTTCAAGAAAAACTCTCGAGGTATATGACTGAAAATATTTTTAAAAATATTATTTGATTTGTAATATATTTTGAAATAATATGCCAAAAAAATTATTTAATTAACTCACTTTGTGAGACATAAAAAATATTCAAAATCAGGAATTGACTTTTGAATTTTTTACCTTGATTTATTATTGTTTTTTCGGCCATAACTCCTGAGGCAAATTAGAAAAATATTTTTTTTTTTAAATTTTTTAATCTATAATATATTTTAAATTAAAATGTTGAAGAAATTTTTTGATTATCTCATTTCGTTCAGAAATTTTGTGCCAAAAAAAAAAAAAAAAAAAAAAAAAAAACTAAATTTTGTGCCAAAAAAAAAAAAAAAATAATAATAATAATAATTTTTGAATACAAAAATATAGTATTTTTTTCCATTTACTTTTTCTCAAATGCTTTTTCAATAAAAATTTGTATTCTTTTTATAGTTCAAAAGACAACAGTTCTTAAATTATTAATCAAGAAAAGTTAAATTGTTTTTGGTTTGCACCTTACAACCAGCATTGCTCGAAAGTGGGAAGTTATAGAAAAAACTTAAATTTTTGGTGAATAATAAAAAATTTTCTCACAATTTTTTTTCTAAATTTAATTGATCATATTTAATCTTAAAATATATGACATCAGTTTAACACTAAATTTTAAAATTTTAATTCAAAAAAAATTGCTGGAATGCAGTTTTTAAGAAAAAAGTAAATTTTTAAAAAGGATTATTTTCAAATTGCTCGAAAAATATATTAGAATAATATTTTCAGTATTATTTCTCTTTTAATATAAAAAATAAATATCAATATTTAATTCCTGTAAAGATTTTTTTAAAAAGCTTTACAAATAAATTTTAGACAATTTTTAAAAAATTTTATATTTTTTTTGGGGAAAAAAATATTTTTCATATCAATTTTAGAGTGCAAAACTTTGAAAATTTCAAATAAAAATTTGTATTCTTTTATACTTACAAAAGACAACAGTTTTTTAAATTATTAATCAAAAAAGTTAAATTGATTTTTAATTTTGCACTTGTTTCAGGATCCATGCATTGCTCTGAAAGAATTAAGAAATTTTAGAAAAAACTTTAAATTTTTTGCTCGCTGAATATAAAAATTTTTTCACAAGTTTTTAGGATTTTCTAAATTAATTGATCATATTTAATCTTAAAATAGATAACTATTCAGTTTAAACTAAATTTTTAATTTTAATTCAAAAAAAAATTGCTGGGAATGCTGTTTTTTAAGAAAAAAGTTAAATTTTTAAAAAGGATTATTTTTGACATGCTACGAAAAATTATATTAAACAAAATATTTTCAATATTTATTTCTCTCGTATATACAATAAATATCAATATTTAATTCCTGATAAGAATTTTTTAAAAGCTTTACAATATATAATTTTAGACAATTTTTCAAAAATTTTATATTTTTTTGGGGAAAAAAATATTTTTCATATCAATTTTAGAGTGCAAAACTTTGAAAATTTTTCAACTTTATATACATGAAGATAATCCAAAAAAATTGTTCTGTATATTATTTCAGATTATATTAAAAATTATAGCATATTTTAAAAAAAAAATTCTCTTATAAATCTTAGGATTTATTGCCGCGAAACGAAATAAGGTCAAGGCGAAAAATTAAAAATTAAATTAAAAGTAAATATTTTTTTACTATAAGAGTTAATTTAGGTGATTTTTTTGTTCAGATAATTTATCTGGCCATCAACTTTCCACTAATATAAAAATCTTTAAAATCGTTATACATTTAAAAAAGTTAGGTTATTTTGAAAATTTTACATTAACGAGATAGTCAACTTTAACACCCTGTAGCTTATTTCATATTAACACAGGGTGACTACAATATGAATTTTTAGAAATATTATTTCCTTCTTCATAATTCTTGCATACATTTTAAATCCATCTGCCTGATGGTTTAAGAGTTATAGATTATTAAATATTTTGCATTTTTGTTCCCACAGTGTAACGTAAACATATACATATGTATATACATTTTGTTGATTATTTTATTGTTGTTGTTGTTTTTGGGGGAAAATCATATCATTGCGTTAGTTCTCCTTTTTTTTTATAGATCTATTGTGGTATTATTTTTGCATTTTGTGGCATGCCTCTTGTGAAGTCGTCTCATAATTACATACATACGTACATACAAACATATTTTTCTTTTTTTTTTTTTTTAATTTACATAGAATCTTTTTCTTTTCAATTAGAACAAATATTTATTTAATTAGAAAACGTATACATTACATTCATAAATACTTTACAAACTTTTATCTAGAGTAAACTTCCTTAAGGTAATCTTGAACATTTTGGTTTTTTTTCTCTCTTTATTATAAATAAATAATAAAAAAAAATATATCCTCGTACTCTCTCAGAACTCAATACTAATATTAATTACATAAATAGTTTTGTTTATTTATATTTTCTAATACAAAATTCCTTTACTCCTCCGTAAGGAATGTTCTTTTATGTTAAATGTTGCATTTGATTGGATTTGGTTTATTTTGGTTTAAAGCAGAAAAACGTTACAGATTTTTATTAAAATTTATATTTATTTATTATTTCAGGCTGGTTTGGCTGGAGCTTTGTCTCATTTGCGTTTGGGTGAACCACGTACTCCCGAACAGGATGCTTATGAGCAATTAATGCGTCGCCAATGCTGGGAATCCGGCCAAGTTGATTATTCTGGTCGTGATTCATTTGAGAATATCTGGAAAAAGATATCACAAACTTTGGACAACAAGCCAGATAATAAGACGGGTAGCTCTTAAAACTACAAATTATAAAACACAGCAACTATATAAAATTACATCTCATCTACAACATCAACATCAACATCACTTTAATTATTATTATAATTATAATTCATTCATGACATTAAATTTTTTTTTTTTTTAGCAAATATAAAATAATACATTTTGCCAATGTAGTGTCAAGCACCAACATATACATACATATCATATGCAAAAAAAAAAACAAAAAAAAATCCATCTATTCTATCATTAACAGACAAAACACACACTATCCTTTTATTATACATATACACATATATACATATATATTTTTAAAAAAATTATCTATCATTATAAACAAATAATTTTATTTATAATTATTTTTTTTTTTATAATTGTTGTTTTTAAGCCTTATTATTTTTTTGGTAAATTAAGTTTTTATAAAAAACTTTAGTTTACCTTAAAAAACAAAATTTTTCTTTTTTGTTAAACAACCTTTTTATAATAACAAAAAAATTTTATAGAAATTTTTAGCTGATTTAAGTAAAACAAAAAGAAATCTTTTTATAAAAAAAAAAAACTTTTTAAAAATTATATTAAATAAAACACATTTTATATAAAAAAATTAAAATAAAAAAACCACAATGCAATCTTTTGTGCCAAAGTCTTTGTTTTGTTGTAAATGTCTTTATATACATATACATATGTAATTGTGTTTGTGTGTGTGTGTGTGTTTTGTTAGTCTCTATTTCACTCTCTTATATCATAAAAAATTTCATTTAATCTTTCTATAATTTCAGTTTTAATTTATATTAAAAAAAAAACATTAATTTTTTTTTTTAAACTAAAAAAACATTTTTGTTATAACTATTTTTTATTTAAAATTGAATAAAACTTTTAAAATTTTTAAAGCATTTTTATTTTTATTATTTTTTAAATATTTTTTTTATATTTACATTAAGGGGATTCATAAGATAAGCTATTATGTCGTAATATCATAATATTATGTTATAAAATTTTATCAAAGAAAATCCCTAATAATATTTTATTATTTATAGTAAAATTTTATAACATAAGACAATACGTTATACAATAGCACAACTTGTGAATCTCCTTTATAATATTATATTAATCATAATGAAATTTTTATATTAATTATAAAAAAAAAGGTTTATAAAACAAAATTTAATTTAAAATTTAGCAAAATTTGTTTTATAAATCTTTTAATATAATTAAAATTTTATTATGCTTTATATTTATTTATTTATTTATAATTATTTTTTATATATAATTTATTTATTAAATGTATTCTTTCTTATCATTTAGTGTTATCGCTAAAGTAACATCTCTATGTTGGTGTAAGTTGTCATCTCTATGTTATCATTCAACAGTAATTTGATAACAGTATTAAGTTTTCTTTTGCAGGTCTGGTAATTTAATGCATTTAAATTGTATTTTTGTATAATTTTCAAAGTTTTAGTTAAAATTTAAAAGAAAATATAATTTTCTTTTCTTTTAAATTAAATAAAACTTGTAAATTCTTTTAATACACTATTGCTTCTTAAAATAGGTATATTAAAGAATAATTCCTTGAACACTTTTTCCCCTGATTTTAAGCAGATATTAAGATATATTTTGTAAACGGCTATGTGTTGAGAATCGCTTAAAATGGGCGTTTACGATTTCAAATCATATAATAAGTGTGATGTTGTTCACAATCACAAGAAAATAGGTGATTTCATACTAAAGTAAATTAGGGGAATTTCAAACTGCATATGAAATTAAAATCGCGTGATTTCCATTACATAGCCGCATATTTCATTTCGTATTCAAATATCAGTTGGGAGATATATATTTATTTTTTAATTTCTCGTGAAATATTAGGCTTTTTATTTGTCCTAATTTGATTTTCTTGTGAATATTTCACTTTTTAAAACACTTACATTTGCTGCATACTTTTAAGGTCTGAAAGAATTAGAATTATGTGAATTATGCGACCTATATCTCTTTTTTTGCCCACAAGTGTCTCTTCTTAATTGTAAGTATTTATGGGTATTTTTTACTTAACTGTGAATAAATTTAAGATTTGTTCATCAATTTTGATGATATGTGGCTTATTTTACTCATAGCGTTAGTAGCTTTGAGATAAATATGATAAATTGAAAATATCATTAAAAAAATAATAATGATTTAAATTTTTTTTATTAAAATTCTAATATCGATATATTTTCAAAACTATGTTTTAGAAAAATTTAAGGTGAATTTTATTTTTCATATTTTTGGATGTAAATAAATCATGTAAATGATCATAAACAAATCTGGATATGATGGGGAAAAACTAAAAAGAAATTCATGTATTTTGAGAAGAAGGGCTAATAACATTTTTTTGTCAACCAAAATATATTCACCCTTATCGCGAAATGAACTTTCCGCGAAATCTATTCACCTTAACTTAAAATTTTAATAGAATATCTCCCGATTACAGAAGGAAAATCCCCTCACATTTGGATGTATGTTTCAAATTTTGAAGTAAATTGTCTGTTTCAAAGTAGGTAAATAACACTCCAGCAAAAACTTATAATGACATGTTGTTACTTTTCAATGATAACAACATACTTTCTGCGTTAAATGAGAGTAGAATAGCAAGCACTTATTATTAACCTGATATGTAAGCAATTAATAGAGATTAGATTTTTGGCAATAGTATTTTTTATCAGTCTTTCCATTAGAGTCAGTAAAACATTAAAAGAAATTCATTTTTATTAAATGTTTTTAATAAATAAATTTAAAAAAATATATCATTAGTTTATTTTTCCATTTTCCAGTACTTATTTAGAACCGATAATGTAACTAGTTACTATTCATTTGGATAATAATGACTTGTGCAATTCTTTGAAATTAATAAGCTATTGAATCAGCTTCAAAGTAATTAGTTCTTATAAAAACATTAAAGTAATGACTTTCTGAAATGCCTATCACTAATAATATATTGTAAGTAGTTGCCTCTAATGACATTGCCCTGTTAAAATAATGAGTTATTCATCTAATGTGTATGTAGTGAAGAGCCATTATATTAGCTTCTTAATTCATTACATGTCAAACAAAGTTTTTGCTGGGTTCATTTCAAATTATTTCTAAAACCTACCACAATGTTTTTTAGTTATAAAAATTAAATATTTGAAAACTTTGCTAATNNGAAGAGCCATTATATTAGCTTCTTAACTCATTACATGGTAAGCAAAGTTTTTGCTGGGACAGAGTTACAAAATAAAAAAATCCTGCGGAAGGGGATTGCAAAGACAATTCGAATACACGATATTCATAAGTACTAAGCTTCTAATCCACTTTTTCGAATTAACTCTAATTCTCATGATAAATGGAGTTTTGTAAAATTAAGGAGGTTGCACTATATATTGAATCATAACTCGAAAACTACTTGTCTGGTTTTGTTCAAAAATATATCAAAAAATTATTATTAAAATTATCCTCAAGTTTTTCTTACATTATTTTTTAATAAGGCTAACAGTTGAAGAGATATTAAGCTGACTTTCTGAAAATAATTGAAATTTTATGAAAAATTTGAAAACAAAAAAAAAATGTTTTCTAAAAAAAAAAATCATAAAAATTCTAAAACTTCTTTGCTCTTAAAGATAGTTTTGTTGTCAATAAAATAAGACCCATTTCATTAAAATCAATAAATAAATTTAGATTTTAATAGTGATGCATATAAGATATTATATTTATTTAAGTCTTTGCCTGCTGGCTTCTTTTTAAAAGAGATACGTGATCTATGTGGATCTAAAATAAATCATTGTACAAGGTCTCCTTAAGCCTTTCTTTTTTCGACTGGTTTTTTTCTGAATAAAATCGAATGCCTTTGAATATAAATTAAAAAATACATAAAAGAAATCATAAATATTCCCAAGAAATTTATTTCTTAAGAATTTTTTCCTTTAACTCAGTTGATATTAAAGGGAAATTTTTTTTGACAATAAGAGAATAAAGAAGAGTGAAAACTCGCTCCCGGAATTCTAGTTTATGTTTTGTCCTATAATAAATGTATACTGATTCCTTAAAGTGTTACAAACAATTTATATAAATAATAATAGTTCTAGAGTAAAGGGAACCAGTTCAAAACACATGACACATGACAGGTTCTCAGGGCTAACGACCGTTCCAAATTTTTTTTATCTGGGGTTGTCATTGGAGGTGGCTAATTGCCCCTTGGGACACAGGATAGGTCAGACTGGTCCTTTTGATAAAAATTCAGCAATCGTTTACTTTTTAAACATTTTTTATTATTTTTTTTTTTAATTTAATTAAATTTAAAATGTATATTTATTTATAATTTTCCGTTAATAAAGATGGCGGTACACCGATTCGAACCCAAGCTCATCTAATATATGTTATGTATGTCAATGTTAATCACTAATTGTCATTTCGCGACTCTACGCTAATTGCGCCTAAAAGTTTCGTTAACATTTTTTTAAAGTTTTAGAGCTGAGGAAATAAATTCCAACGATTCATTAGAAACTGAAATATCTGCTAAAGTATTTGTATTCATATAAATTTGTTTCTAATATTTACTCCAAAGTTATAGATATTTTTGGTGAATTATATTCATTCTCAATAGGGTTTATTAATATGAAGAAAGAGCCAAATATTTTTTCCTAAAATTTACATTTGTCCGACTATTTTTAAATCAAAAATTCGATTTCGATCTTTTGGAGTTTTCGATAAAAACCTTAATTTGATTATTCCAAACCAAGTTGATTTCAGTTTATAAAATATTTTTATGTTATTTATTTTTTTATGTTATTTATGTTATCTATTTCTCTTATATAGCCCAGGTTTACAGAGTATATATAAGTTCGTTATTCCATCGAAGAGCAAAAAAAAAGTTGATATTTACGAGATTCTTCTAAGACATGATGACAATAGGATCATATCTGTCTTTCCGTGTGTCGGTTGAAATGTGGTTTAAGAAGCCCATCGATAACTGTCATATACAATATATATATCAAACGATCGGAAATTCTTTCGAGAATTTTGGTCTTGAAAATCAGCAAGATCGGTTCTTAGATGGTGGTTTTTAGAAAGTATAGATCGGTCATAAATATTTTTATAAAATTTTGTTTTTTTTTTTTAAGGAACAAAATTCGTTTTATGAACAACCGAGTTATAAGCCAAAAACTGAAAAAAAAGAACTGAAAAAGTCATGAATTTAAAATCGTTTTGTCATTGGAAGGAAGTACTTAGTGATGCAAAAGAGCTGCAGAAGTTCTGTTTTTAAACCATGGTTGTTATTGCTGCTATGCTACTTCTTTATGCTTCTAGTTCATTGCTTTCGAAGTACTTCACTTAAAAATATGTTTAGAAAATTTTTGTTAAACAAATTCCGCTTCGGTCTTATTCAAAGGTAATAAAAAGGATTTAAAATTTTTTTAAAAAATTATTTTTAATTTTATATTTTTACTTTTTTTGGAAGTGGTTTTTATGAACTTCTAAAAAAGTTGAAAATATGCATTTGGTTCTACTTTTGCAACAGTGAAACTGTACTTTATTGGAAGCTCTTAATCGTTTTTTGCTGGGTTTATAAATATGACATTATGAAAGCATACGTTAAGGCGAAAATTTTATTATTAGTCTTTAAGACGGTGAAAAATATTAAAGAATAAGATCAGCCAAATCTTCTAGTATTTCATGTAAAATATATATAGAATTTTATTCTTAAAATATATATTCTTAAAATTTGAAGGAAACTTTAGCTATAAATAAGCTCTTATTTTTATTTCAAAGTGAAATTAAATAGAAGACAGCCGCTCTACAAAATTTTATTTTCTAGCTTTAAATAAGGTCACCTATTTAAATACGCCTTATTTATAATATGTTTTTTTTGAAGTGAACAGTTTATTTATTTTATAATTTATTTTAAAATAAATTTAAAATAAAAACAAAATATTAATTTCCTATATCGTTAAAAAGCTAACAAATATATCGTGCTAAGAAGCAGTTCTACAATTTTAAATGAGGTCACCTAAATAAATTCGCCTTTTTTAGAATAAATATTTTTTTAATTGAACAGTTAAAAGCCATGATCATTTAATTTATTTTATTAGAAATTTATTTTTAAATAAATTTAAAATATTAATTTCTTATATTATTAAAAAGTTAACAAATAGATGACTGCTAGGCAGAAGTTCTATAAAAAATTTTATTCCACCTTTAAATGCGATCACCTATTTAAATACGCCTTGTTTAGAATATATATTTTTTAATTGAACAGTTAAAAGCCATGATCATTTAATTTATTTTATTAGTAATTTATATTTAAAATATTAACTAAACATTAAACTAATTAATAAAATCCTATATTGTTAAAAAGCTAAAAAATATATCATGCTAGTTATTTTTCTTTAGCATTAAAGCTTATTTACTTAACTAATATTTAAGTAAATTATTTAGTTTAATTGCAATTTTTCATATGTAAATTGAACTCCTCTCATCATATCATTTTACAGCAATTATCCCAAAAGTCACTTTCTCCACTGCTTAAATATATGATTAAACAAATTAATATAAAAGCCACTAACCTTAACTAAATTTCTCTTTCTCTCTCTTTTTGTTTTGTATACCAATACATAATTACAGATGGCTTTACCACTAACAATAATCCTTATTCTAATTATGAGCAACATATAGTAAATGTGCCACAACATAATAATGGATCAATACAAACTATAACAACGAAAACAAAAAATGTTGCCAATGTTGTAACAACGAAATCGCAACAAATTTCGCACAGATCTAACTCAACGAAACAGAAAGTATCGCGTAAATTAAAATAACAATTACTGAAGGTGCTCAGGCACTATAGCTGTTTGATGCCAATGATTTTAATTAAATATGGGCAACAAGAAATAGAAATAATACCACAACCGGTAGAAGTTTAAAAAAAGTAAAAATTTTAATAATAATAAGAAGAAAAAAGTTAATAATATTAATAAATAAAAAAGAAAACAAATAATGTAAATGTAGTGTCCTGAGTAAAAGGGTTTCCTAGTTGAGTTTTTTTTTCCATTATATTATATTAGTCTATAAAATAAATTTATATATTTGTAAATAAATGTAGTCAAAAGTTAAATAGTAGGTAAAATATTTTACTTTTTTTGGCTTAAGCTAAAGCTTTTGTCTAACACCATAACAGCTTGAAAGAAAAGAAAAAAACCTAAGAAAAAAATATATAACACTTTTATGAAAATTTTAAAACTTAAACAAAATTCTTTTTTTATTTTTACCTTAAATAAATTATACACATCAACACCCAACAAACATACTATGTTTAAAACAACTTTACAACTATACCATACACTCTACATGATTTTGACACATTTTACACTTTACTTGCTATGTTTTGTGTTACGCTCTCTCTCTCCCTCCCTCTCTCTCGCTCTTCTACATGCTTGAGTGTAGAACTCTTGACTTCTGCTGATATTGAAGATGGTAAAATTGAGTATGATCCCAAAACTGGGGCCAGCACTCAATACCGTGTTATTGAGGGTGGTTATGAAATGATAACTACTACCCCACAACCTAATGGCACTATTAAGACCTCAACCCGTACTTTCTGGGATCCTAAACCGGTTAGTGAGGAAGATATGAAACAACAACAAGCCAATAAAAAAGTCATACAATCTCGCATGAATAAGGAAATACGTATTGATGAGAAGACTACCATGTTGACTCGTGCCATTGAAGGTGGTTATGAGGAGGTTTATACTACCATCAATGAAGATGGTACCAAGAGCATTAAGACCAAAACCTTCTATGATGCTGTACCCGAAGGTACTCCCTTCCCCGATCAAGCTGGTCAACCCAAACAACCTGGTAGCAAAAAGAATTTGACTCGCAAGACTTCGGTTGAATCGAATGATTCTACCGATAATCGTAAGGTCGTGCAAAAGGTCAACAAGAATCAACAAGTCCAGAATATACAACAAACCAATGTCCAACAACAATCGACCTATCATGAGACTCGTCGTACTTCTCAGAATATTGAGATCACTGAAAATAATCGTACCGTCCGTAAGAATTCTTTGCAAACCGAACAAAGCATTAGACAGGTAACCTCTTCAAATGTTACCGATGGCAAGGATACCAAGACCAAGAAGACTAAGAAACCCAAGAGTTCTGCTCCTCCACCACCTGCTGATTTTGTGCAAAATGATTCTACCAGTGTAGCCACTAAACGTGTACCCGGTGGTATTGAATACACTTATACTACTCAATTGGAATCGGGCAAAACTATTACCACTTCGAAGACTGTCTACGAAGAAGAGGAGGTAGAATTGACCGAAGAAGAAATCAAGGAGTATAAGAAAACTTTAAAGGATGCTGAAAAGCATAAGAATGTTACTACCACCAAGAAATTGAAATCTGAATCGGGTACCAAGAAGGTAGTACCTTCTGAAAATCCCGGTGATGTTACCACTGTAGAAACCATTAAGATTGAGGGTGGTACTGAATATCATTATACCACCGTTACTGCTGAAGGTATTGTTAAGAAGGCTGTTAAGACTGTTTATGATCCTGTACCCAGCTCCAATCCCGATGATACCGAAGAAGAGGAAATCGTTGAAGAATACGAAGAGGAAATCATTGAACCTGGCGAGAAGAATGTTAAGACTATTGAGACCGTAAGGACTTTGCCACAGAAATTTGAGGGTGAGTAATGATAATGAAGCAGAATAAATTTAAAAAAATAAGGTGTTATAAAGAATAAGATATTAGGCAGGGGAATTATTGGTAATAAATCTGTAGCTCCTCAAATAATGAAGGGATCGAATTTAAAATATTTTAAATTACCTTCTAATAATGTGCAGAAAGCTCAAAGTTAGACAAACTATTTCGTCCTCAAAATGTCTAAAACAATCATTTAAGATCCCATAAGATATATATTTTCAGAGTTCTGACAAGATTCTTAGACGATCTAGCTAAACTCGTCTCCTATCTCCGTATAATGATATTCGCATGTCTGCTGAAATCGATATAGTACTCGGTGGAGACTACTTTGGGAGACAAAATTTGGTCAAAATATTTATTTTATATAAATTTTTTTCGGTATTCAAATTGGACAAAATCGGTTATTAAATAAAAAAGTTATGGACTAAATACTAGATATATAGGGTCCAGAAACATTTTTGATAATAAATCTGTATCTCCAAAGCTCTTAGTCGATTCGAATTAAAATGTATAGAAGAGTTATAAAAGAGGAACTAATCTTTCCGAAAATTCCTATTATAGTCAGCCTGTGATTATACTAGATAAGCTACAGGGTGCCTCGAGTATGTACAAATCTAAAAAAAATCGTAACTTCTACAAATCAAGTCCAATTTTACAGATTTTGATATTTCTGTAAAGACTGTCCATCTGTCTGTAGAAATCAGGATAGTACTCACTAGAAATCCGTTAATAAATAACAAAATTATGGACCAAATACTAGAAGCACAGGGTTGACGGTCGGACCAACTGGAAAATTTTTGTTAAATAATTTTATAACTCCTAAACTATTAGTTGGATCGAATTGAAATGTATGGAAGAGTTATAAAAGAGTACCTGATATTTCCGAAAATTCATATTATAGACATCCTGTTACAACGTGAGATAAGCTACAGGGTGTAAAAATTTAATACCTCGGATATGTAAAAGTTTCAATAAAATAAAATAATAATAAACCTAATCCACAGCACGGATCGAATTGAG
This sequence comes from Phormia regina, assembly GCA_001735545.1. Taxonomy (NCBI): domain Eukaryota; kingdom Metazoa; phylum Arthropoda; class Insecta; order Diptera; family Calliphoridae; genus Phormia; species Phormia regina. Next base: position 20,839 of record MINK01173326.1, read on the forward strand.
AGGTAAGACAAAATTTGTAAAGAAGGATCTATTCTTTCCAGAAACTCATTTTGTAATCACCCTGTGATAACAAGGGACAAGCTGCAGGGTGTCAAAGTTAACTCGATTATGTTAAATTTTCAAAAAATGGTAATTTCTGCAAATCAGGTCCGATTAAAAAAAAAAAATATTATATATTTTAAAGCGCTAGGACTCTTAAAATTAAAAAGATATTTAAGTTTTCAAAAAATGTTCTCATATACCTCAGGACTTATAACCAAAAATCAAGGCAAAAAATCAAAGTCAAGCTTAAATATCTCTTTAACTGTAAGATATAAGTTAGGCGCGTTCATTTATTTTGTTAACTTTGACACCCTGTAGCTTACATTGCTTTATTACAGGCTGAGTGTGTTAAAAAAAATTCTGAACGGTTAGGTCCTTCTCTACAAATTTTCCATACATTTTAATTCGATGTGATCATTAGTTTAGGAGATATTGATTTATAACCAAATATTTTTCCCTTTGGTGTACAGTGGTGTAGTGTCCCATTCAATAAATAACAATGAAAATAAATCTGGAATTTCCAAACGGCTGATACGATTTCAATGAAATTGCACATAATGTTAATAGAAGTACAGGCGAGCTTAATTTTTGAGTTTGGTTTTTAAAGATCCACCAGAAGCAGGTCCACAGGGCCCCAAATGTGTACACCTCGACTATGAATATTTATAAAAAGAATTGTGATTTCATGGAAATCGTAGCAGCTGTTCAGAAATTCCCAATATATTTCCATTTATTTTTTATTTTTTGAATGGAACACTGTGCACTGTGGAATGTCCTTTGTAATTTCATTTCATAATTTTTGTGCTGATATCTCTTGAACAAAATAATGGACAACAATGAAATTTTATAGAAATATTTAGAGTAACAATATAACCTCATTAACCCAAAAGAGGAGTAATACGCCCACCTCCTATAAAAGTTGAAATATCAAAGAAATTTTATACAAATAGTTCAAGGTCTAATAGAAATTTTGAAACAAAAAATTTTGGTGGTCCACCCAATTTATCGCTAAACTTTCATAAAAGTTGAATTTTTTTTCGAAAGTTTTGTGATGGTGGGTATAAAAATTTGGCCCAGCCGAGTAAAATATTTTAAATAGTTTTTTTAAGACCTTTTCATACGTAATCAACTTTTCCTTTTCAAAACCTTATTATTTATTAATATTTTTTTCTTCTTCTTCTTTCATCTTACAGAGGAAGTTACCATCACCCATGAGAAGAAGGAAAAGAAAACCAAAAGATCCATGGTCATCAGCCATTAAACAAAAAGGAATCGTTTCTGATCGTTTTTACCCCTTCAAGGATTTCTAATTGTTCATTTTAGAGTAACCACATTTGATTTGTTTAAAATTTTGTTTTCTAAATTTTATTAAAAAAACTATTTACCCCACTTTAATTAAACAACATCAAATTTTGAGTAAATAATTATAACATGTATTTTTTTCTTTTAGTATTTTAAATATTAAATAAAATTGGATTTTTAAATAATTTAAAATATGGTTTTGGTTATTTTTTTTTAATTGAATTTTCCACTCAAATGCTTAATAACACATCAATTAAGGATACACTACGTTAGTATGTTGAGTTATATAACAAGGACAATGTAAATGTTTTAGAAAATTTATTTTATTTTATATTTAAAAAAATGGAAGGACTGGAATCTCTTATTTTATTCCTTAAAATTTCAAATTAAATTGAAAATTATTTGAACTAAATTTTTTTAAAGAAATTTTTATTGAAAAAATGTTATCTCCTGGACATATTAAAGTATTCTTTTTAAACATCTATTTAAAAGTAGTGCATTTTACTGTTCATGTGACTGTCCATAATTTTCCTTTTTAAAAAATTACAAAGTGTGCATTTAAATTTTCCAACAACCTTAATCAAAAAACAATAATGCCTCAAACGTTTCAAAATATATATTTTATACATCACACAGCATTTAAAGTGCACAACAGGAATCTATATATGCAAATTAATTAAAGGCTATTTGTATTAAAATACCATTTTGTATATGGTAAGGAACGTTAGTTGCATTTATATATAAAATAATGATTTTTGCTTCTTTGCCATAAGTTGCTTGTTTCACATTTTGGTTTATTGTTTAAAAATTTTACAAAATAAAAGGTTTTCTAAATAAATTTTTGATTGACAAGTTGATAGAATAGACCAAAGTCATAATTGTTTAGTAACTATAAAAACGAGAGTACACCTGGGGCGCTTCGCTGTCCATATACATTTGAATTGAAATAATAAAAAATAATAACTTGTATTAACAAAAATTATTTCATTACAACTGGTACAGTTTGTTTTTATAAAAATAGTAATAATAATAACGAGCAGATTGACCCGGCGTTGCGCGGGCTTTATTTAATAATATAAATTAAAATTAATTATTTTATGAAAAATTCTTTTACAGTAAAGAATGTTTCAACATGACATGGATTCACTGACTACGAAATTCTTTAAAAATATAATAAACCATCATATGAACAAAAAAGTACC
>MINK01173327.1:0-14064 GCA_001735545.1 Phormia regina
CTGTACAATCACTGAATAATTGTGGTGATCATGGTGGGACCATGTTTTTTCTCTGCGTGTATAACGGTAGAAAAATAATTTCTGAATAACTCCTTGCCAGCGTCTGATATTGATTAAACATCGTAATTAGCAAAATAAGCTGTCAAAGAACATATGGTGGCATTTTCCATAAATATTAAATATATTGAAAAGTTATATCTTTTTTTTAATAAAAACTACATTTTTAAATCGGTTACCAAGTTCCAAATTGAAAAATATAATAAAATCTCAATATTTCCAAATGCCAATCATAAGTAAAGTATAATAGTATAGCATATTCCTAACAAAGTGCAAAAATATTTTTTTAATAAATGTCCAGCATTTTTAACAAAATCTAGTTTTTTATCTCGAATGTCCAGCTTTTAAGAATCTGGATCTGGCAACCCTAGTAGCATGTATTTTGTTTATTAGATTTTTTAGTGAAATGTACAACTATATTAAGATTATAATATTTAATTTAAAATGAAATAAAAACAGAATAGAGCAAGTTATTTTTTCAATGTACACATTTCACTGGGACAAAATATGAGTTCATTGAAATCAATGGTACTGTTAACTAGAATTATTTATTTTATTTAATTCAAAATTATATCAATTAACTTTTTCATGGACTTTTAATATCAATGTATGACAATAGATTGTTTTAACGAACCCGTACAAGATATCTTGGACCAATGGAATTAGAATTAAGAAATATTGCGTTTTACTCCTAATGTTATAATGTCTCACAATGGGACACAAATTTATTGGTACTAAATCTGTATCTTCTAATTATTATTTTGTAGAATAATCTTTTTTTTTTTTTTTAATATTACCTATTTCGAAAAACTTGCCAGGTATTAGTAGTTAAAGCTTTTTAAGTGATTTTTGGAAGAATGATAATTTGTTATACTTCAGAAGAAATATTAATAAACATATTATGATAATATATTATTCTGTGCAATTAAAATAGTCGTTAAAAAATTGATTTTATTTTTCATAAAATCTGCGTTCCTGCGTTAGCTTTTGTCAGGACGGGCAATAAGAAAAATGTGAAGGAATATATTATATTTTTGTAAAAATGAGATCTTTGATAGTCTTATTCAGCATATTTTTTCGGAATAGATACCAATATGAATGAGAGAAAAAGGTATAGCCGCTCAAACCTGACCATATAATACCCTACACCATTGCCTATGTGTCCTATATTTGTATTAAGTGAAAAATTTTACAATGCCATTTATACTTGTAAAAATGTTATTTGTGTCGAATATTAAATTGATATTAATATTATTATGGGATTTATGCACTTCAATTTGTTTTTAGAAAGAGGGGTTTATATGGGAGTTATGATAAATTATGGACCGATATTCATGAAATTTGGCATGCTTTAAAACTTATTTGTGTTTAATTTCAATAAAATATTTCAATTTTTAAGATAATTTTCCGGAAGAATGTTTGTATGTGGGTTAGGTTAGATCATAACCAAAATTAATAGGCTTTGTCTTTGTGCAAATCATATGTACCAACATATGATTTGCACAATCATACCAACCAGACGGACGGAGATGGTTAAATCGACTTTGGAAGAGATTCTGAATCGAACCACTTATGGTAGGTTATAAAAATAAAGACGAGGCACAAAAACTGGGATAATTAAGGGGGAGTAAACTTATTTTGTCTTTATTTTATCAAGCTCTTTACATAAATATCAAAATTTTTGGTTTAAATTTGTAGAAGTTATGATGCATTAAACCTTTAAATACACGTTATTGTCAATTTTGAAATCCTGTACACTATCTCGTATTATCATAAAGTAAATACCAAATACTTTTCTTGAAAGCTTTGATCCTCCTCTATTACTCTTTTGTAAATTTGAATTCAATCTAATCGGAGTCTAGGACATATAAATTTATTACCAAAAGTTTTATGTTTGGTGCTACACAGCGACTCCTTTTGACTATACTTGACTGTTTGGCCGTAAACATAAAAAAGGAAATTTCCCTCTCCAAAATGAATTCGCTTATTGAAAAAATTTAAGAAGATAGTTAAACAAAATATTCTTTTTTCCTGCCACAAAATCTTTAGCTGGATCCACGCCTAACCTATATAAAATAAATTCTTAAACCTTAGAAAAGTCTTTATTCAAATCATTCGTAGAAACTTCAGTATCATTGTTTTTATTCAAAATTTATTTTATTTTAAAGATGCTTGTTACTCCTAAGTTAATAGTGTTTTAACTTATGTTTAGTTTTTTCGTTTTTCTTCCTTTTGTAAACATTATCAACATGATATCATCATGCTCCCATAAGTATTCAAACTTTCATATACTTCGGTACATGAATATCCCACTATTTCCAAAAAAAAGCGGTATTCAGATCTAACTACCTTAAACATAATAATACCACTATACTATATTTATAAAGGAAAATCGTGCAGAAATATTATTGTTGTGGCATATAGGTGACAGGTGGCGCCCAATGTCTAACTGCAACTTTATATGGTTGTTTGTGCTCATTTAATACCTCCTCTTTTTCTTCTCAAAGTGAATTATAATTTTGCAAATTAAATATCAATGAACAGAAGCTGGGCTCTATTATGTCGTCTTTGCATTAAACAAACAAAAATCTATTGTTTTATTGTTATTTGTATATTTATTGATGAAAATGTTGATGTGGTAAGTAATTATCTATATACTTTCAAATCGTATGAAAATAATAAATATTTAAAAAAATAAGAGAATTACAAAAACAAAATAATAGGGCTATTCAATGACTATTTTACTAAGAAGATAATAGAAAAACAGCCTATTAAAAAAAGCTTTATTAACATATGCCAAAGTTATAAAACTTATTAATTTACTTATAAATTTAATTCCCTTAGTTGCATATCACATCATTTTTATAAGAATCAGTTTAGAAATCTTTAAAACTTTTAGCATGAATATTCGCAAATATATGCATAACAAATCATGTAAGTATAAACAAATAAAATATATGGTTTTCCTGTGTCATTAAATAAAGAAATTTAATCTGTCGTAAATAATAATAAAAACCACAAATAAAAAATTTTATACATTCAAATAAAAGTTAAAAACAAAAGCTACAAACCAAAATGGTTTTTTTTTTTTTTTTTTTTTTTTTTTTTGTTTTTTTGCGCCAGTTTTTTTTTAGCTTTTTTTTTTGTCTCTTTAAAATATAAGAAACCATCATAAATTTCCACGCTTTTAAAATCAAGAGAAGACGACATCCCAAAATCTTAAATGAAAAAATTTAAACTTAAAGAACAAAATAACATCAAAACCAATTAAGATATACATAATTGATCACAACCTTAAGACACCAATCTGATGATGATGACGACAATGATGAGACTAATTTTTGTGGTTACACCGACAAAAAGCTACGAGTGGACACAACAATACAAAAAAGTATGTATAATACTAAAAGGAAAAAAGGAGTAAATGGTATTTTTTATAATACCCTACATTATAGTATTGAATTAAGGTATGAGGATTAACCCTTAAATGCTTGAGGTACCATATATGGTACATAGATATCTTCTAACAAAAGTATTAAAAAACCAGTTCTAACGAAGCATACAAACGGCTGAAGCTAGAGAGACGAAATTTGGAACTAAGAATGGATTTTTGGAAATTCGAATGTTTAGGGGGTAAAAAAGGGTAAAAATGGAAAAAAATCGGTATCCTCACTGAACTAAAAAACTCACAAACTTATAATGATACAAAAAAAGTTGAATAGTTATCGTTATTCATTTAAAAAATAATCAGCCGTTTAGAGAGAAAACGGGTAAAAACTGTATTTTGGTACTTTTTCTGGCAACATATGTATCTTAGAAACCAATGAACATTTAGATAAAATGTATGAGGTATTCATAACTTATCAAAAAATGAGAAATAAAAATTCGATACTTTTTAGAAATTCGAATGTTAAAGGGCTTAAAATCGTACATATTTTTGGTACTTTTTTCATAAAACATTTTTTTATATTTATTCAAATATTCGTATGATTATTTTAATATTTTAATACTACAATTTAGAAATTTATTGGAATTTTTGATACATCGATAGGTGAAAAAAGTACTAAAAAAGGGGTAAAGCGGAAAATTACATTTTATTCAAACTTAATAATGAATCTTCAATTACATTAAACATAAAAACATAAAATTAATACATAATGTTACATCTATGTACTTAAAGATTACATGGTCCTGTAGGTAAGAAATCAAGAGGATGGATTTTGTGGTACTTTTTTCTTTTTTCTTCTTCTTAACCTAAAACATGAAATTAAATGTTGGAAAAACTCACAAAAGGCGACTTTGTGGTACCTTTTCGTTCTTCTTATAGTGCTTTTTGATTTTTTATAGTTATAAACTTAGAAACATGAAATTAGGAAAATGTGGTCTTTAGTTAATAAGAATTCATAAGAAGGGGCTTTGTGGTACTTTTTTGTTATTTTAATGGTACTTTTTGATTTCCGTAAGGGCCGGCAATATCAGCCCTTACAGAGATCTCTTCTCAGAAAAATATAATTTAAATATTTGCAAAAATATTTAAATTAGCTTATCCTTTCCTCTATTTCATTACCACTTTCATTACTAGCAATTTATTTTATATTTTTCGATTAATCTGAGTAATAAACGAATTCCCGAACAGATTGTCAAAGAATCAAACGATTGAGTGTAGAGATCAAGTGCAATACACACCTTTCCTCAGTGTCTTGTTATCTCTTGGTCCCTATAACGTCTTTATATATTTATTTTTTGCAGAGATGTCTCAACGAGCAACTGTGCTGAATAGCGGGTTACAATAATATTCAAGGAAATTAAATGACGTATGAAATGGGACGGGTATGTAATCGAGTAAAGCATCAGCTAATTTGTTACCTTGAATATTATTGTTATCCAGAATAGTTTTAACAAGAACGAATGTTATATTCGGCTCGACAGAATCTATATACCCACCATCAAGTTTTAAGAATTTTACATAATAATCATATCCTAATTTCTAAAGACGGATTTAGAATTTAAACAAAATTTGTAAAACAGGAATGACAAAATTAATATAAAGCCTTATTATTGATGGTGAGTATAGTAGGAATCAAAACATTTAAATCATAGAGCAGAATACTCGCAGAGGAAATGAAATGTATGCTCTTCTCTCTTGATGCACCATCTGCAGTTATTATCAACACATTCCTAGATTAAAGAAAATTGGATCAAAACTAGTCACGTGAGTAGTTTTCAGGGCTAGTGACTCGTATAAGTTCCGGAACTTTAGATGAGAGGAACCTGTTACTTTTACATGGGGTTGTTATTGGAGGTGGCTAATTAGCCCCTTGGAACAGGTCGCAGGACTGATCCAAAAGTCTTGATTATTGTAATAAAAACTTGATAAAAATTCGGTTAATATCGATGGTGATGGATCACCTTAGCCGCTGATTGTTTCTAATTGCGCACTTAATAAGTATGTTATAAATTGACTCTCTGTTAAAAAAATGAGTGTGTTTGTACCAACTGATTATCAATTGTAACTTTGGTGATTATTTAAGTGTCATTTGGTACTCAGCACTTACTGAAGAACCTGTTCATTATTGCAATTGGCACAAATTTCCCAGTGGGATATGTATACAAATTTTATGGAGAAAATATTTTTAGTCGTTATGACCGTTAATAATACCATTATCAGTTCATTCTTTTCCATTTCCAATGCATTGTTATTCTTTAACTCTCAAAACGTCTTTGTCTGCTTGTATCTCGATAAGTTATCCCAGAGTGTATCATCAACCAGTTTAAAAGTATCTCTAGTCCAGTATAAATGTCTTCACATAATTTACATGATTCCATATATGTTTCAGTATATCAGCTATTTCGTTACCTTGAATATTATTGTGATCCAGCACAGTTTTAAAAATTTTTGTTCGTTGAAATCTCGACTACGGCTGACCTCCTTTGATATATTATTCCTATTAAAAAGTGTCCTTATGTTAGCTATATATGTAAATATCGGCAGTAGACATATTAATCTTACTGCTTCAGACACTGCAAAAAAATCAGCTTGAAAAATACTACTAATACCAAACTTTCGGGAAGTTTAATTTTCTTTTCTTGAATCATCAGTGAATACTTCAGTGTCTTCTATGTTGCGATTATTGGCCTCCCAATCTTTTCTCGGCAGTATAATCTCTGTAATCTCTTCGTTCCATCGGGTTTCAGTTATTATTAAATTTTCATAACCAAATTTTCCAATTAGGAATGAATGTCTATTATCTCTAATAACCAGTTATCCTTTTGGTTAAACCCTATTTAGGTCATTAAAGCGCACTTTTTTCGGTTTATTGTCAGGATACGGCATAATGCTTCAGTGGCAGTGGATCTTCTTGCTCCTGTTATGCTCAATGCTATAAACCTAAGCACACGTTCAATGAAACAAGCATATGATTTAGTGTTCATAATTGGCTACCAAACAAGCGATCCGTGTGCTAGTATCAATTTCCTTATATATTCAACAAATCAAGCATTTTTTAAGACCTCGTGTTTCGCGAATAAGTCTTTAACACAGATAAGCTTTCTTCTATCCTTTCTCCAAATTGGAAATCCTATTCAGTTTATTGTCATAAAAAAACTTTTAAAAATGTATTCAATTTGTAAATTTAAAAGTTCTATCACCTTGTTTCAATCAGTTAAAAGTAGGTATTCTTCTTCGCCCTATGATAAAGTCCAGTGCTGAGGAAACTCCATTTATTTAATATCTTAAGAGCACCTTTGCGAAAATACTCAAACATTTTTCTATGTCACTACTCCAAAACCTAATATATTCAGTTGAAGGTATTTAAGTGTAAGTGTTATGGGAATTTTTTGGGTAATTAGACCTTTCTGGTCTTTATTTAAGTCCTTTTTATCCTTTTTTTTCTCACTTACTGGAAAAACTGCTTCTTTCTTACCATCTATTATACAATGCTCAAAGAGAGTAGAAAGCCTTAATGATCTGTTGGTTACTATTAAACGACTTAAATACAAGGAACTTTCACTGTAATAACATTCATTGAACTTTACTGGGTACCCGGTCATAATAATATACAAGGAATTGAATATGCTAAAGAGTTGGTACGAGTAGGAACAGATATAGATGTAAGCACAGCTTGCGAAAGCGTTTATTCGGGTTTAAACTCAATCTATTTTAGGATACGAGGGGAATTCAATAGTAAATCAGACGAGATCTGGCAAAACTCACCACGTTGCAAACAAAGGTAAAAATAAGTTAAAGTCTTTACTTAGTATGGAGAAAGATGGAGACGGTATATTGGTATAATTACAGGCCATAATGAACTAAGGTATCTCCTGCACAAAATTGGTTTTAGTACAGTGAGTATATATGGATGGTATAATGTTACATTCCACTACCTTTGCCAATATGATGCATTATCACGTTTCAGATTTAAATGTCTTAAGTCCTATTTCTTTCAGAATTTATAGAAACTGGGAGGAACGAATCCAATGAAGATGACAAAATTTTTGAAATTAACTGGACTATGTGTACGAAATATTGAGGCGCAAGTGGATTGAATATAATACTACCAAATGAACTACGTAGCGAACGTGAAGCAGTGTTGTAATATGATGCTGATCCTAAACATGTCGATGAGGAACTTCTAGGATTCTTGTGATTACACACGTTTCCCTGCAGTGCTCTCCTAAACCTAACCTAACCGTCACTTGAACCTCTTAAATATGGACCGTACGTAAACAGTAAGAAAACGAAATATTAATTACTTCTTCTACATGTTACAAATGCAACACCCACACTAAAAATGTCAGCCAATATTTTGTAATTTTGAACATTAAGTAAAGAATTATCCGACACTAGTTGGCTTTTAAGTTTTATTTGGCAAGAACAAAATCAACAGCAAATAACTATAATAAAGAAGAAATAAAAGCGAAATACAACAACATGTTACCGTGTGTTAAAAATACACTCTGATTTTATACGAATTAAACGTATGAATCGTAAAAATTAAGAAAACGTTGATTGGTAACAAATGTTTGGTGTTTATTCAAGTGATAACAAATTTATAAGTTAAATATGCAAAAGCAACAATAACAACAACAACAAAGAACATTTATAAAACAACAACTATAAAATAGTTAATGATATTAAAATCCATATTGACTGGATTATAAGATAATTTTTTGTTTTATATTCTTCTACTTGACTCTCTTTTGATTTTCAGCCATTTAAAAAGGTTGCGGCTTTTGATGTTGTTTTTGTTTTATGAGGTTTTTGATTTGGTAATATTGTAGAGGAACCGCTGGGTCATACATATATGTATAAACATACATATGTATGTATATGATGAGATGTGTGGTTGACAATAAACAATGAATGGGTTCATATCTAAAACGAGTGAATGAACAACAACAGAAACTCATGTTAATATGAACGCCATTAACAAACAGGTAAAACACGGCCACTGCTGCTACAACCTTAACAAATGTCCCCATAGATATAAACACACCTATACATACATACAGATATACATGCTAATGTTTGTGAAACAAGCGTTGAAACGAAATTGTCGTAATATTAAAAGAATTTCTTTCTTTTATTTCTTAAAAAAAACGAATTTGAATCCTTTAAATGAAATTACTAATAATAAAATTAAGGAACAACAAGCTGCAACGGCGCATATACACATATTAAATTACAGTTTTATAGCGTCTTTTTGGAAGAAGAAGAAAAATCACTAAAATCTAAATAAAAAAACAAAAAAGAATTTTGTTCTTTACACCAGCAGAAATATTGTTAGTAAAAAGCAAAAAAATATAATAAGAATAAATTTCGAATAACATTTTTATAGCCTACAATACCATTGATGGTTGTTATGCACAGAAAAAATTACCGTTCCACTCACAATCTCTATCTTAGCCGATTTAACGATATCTGTCGGTCCGTCTCGCTGTCTACCCATGTAAATCTTGCGAACAATGTTCAGGTCACAATATTGAAGATATCTTGATGAAATTTGGCAGAAATAGTTAAATTGACATGGGGACAAGGCAAATAATATTGGTTATGATCGGTCCAATATTTCAGCCTCCATATAAACGTCCTCTCGGAACTGGGGTTTTGTAGTCATAAATGCTTTACGTTCGGTGAAAAATTTTGACAAAAATATTTACTTTGACATAGGAACAAAGCGTATTGATATTGGTTATGTTCGGCCCACTATATCATTTAGCCCCCATACAAATGACCTTCTGTTATAGGGGTTTAGCAATCATTAATGCTTTGCGTATGGGATCAGTCTATAATTTAGTATAACTCTCATATAAACCCATTTCCAGAAATCGCTTAAAATGGCATAAACACATATAGATGTTAGTATCAAAGTGCTATACTATATTTGTATATTTGATTTCACATTTTGTAAAAGTGTACAATTGGGCACAGGTCTAATATAAGTCATCTTGCCGAAGTCGTTCTTGATCGACTTTCTCGTATTATTCTATTATATATTACTAGCTCATTGGCTCGGTGTTGCACGGGTTTTATTGAATTAAAACTTAAGTCACTAAATAAAAAAAGTCACCAATTAACAAAAATATATGAAAATAATTCATTCTATTAAAAACTTGCACAAATTTGCTTCTATCACCAAAATGATTATATCAATTATTAAAAACAATAAAAAATGTAAAACATAAAAAATATATCCAATTAATAAATTAATTAAATCAATCATTGCCTATGTGTACCAAAATTCGGGAAGGAGTGAATTACGGAGCTATACTTGTATTAAGTGAAAAATAAAAAAAATAAAAAAATACTATTACAGAATATTACGTCGATACTAAGATTCACATATATTTATGCACTTTTTGTTGATTCCCGAAATTGGGTCTTATATGGGAGCTATGGTCAATTATGAAATGATCTTAATGAAATTTTCCACTGTTACTTATACTTATATCAATATTATATGCGCCAAATATTAAATTAAAATTAATTAATAACAATTTAAGCACGTTAAAGTGATTTTCGAAATAGGGTTTATAAGGGACCTATGGTATATTATGGACCAATATTGATGAAATTTGGCACACATATTTATGCTTACATAAAACCTATTTGTGTTAAATTACATTAAAATATTCAATAGGCCTCGTGATTGTACTAAAAAATCAAATTTCATCAAATTAACTCTAAAATTGAGCACAAACCAGCCATCCAGCCAACCAAACAGACGGACGAACATGGCTAAATCGACTCAGAAAGTGATTATGAGTCGAACGGTATACTTTAAGGTGGCTGTAGGAAGATTTTTTTTCTGTGTTATAATATTTGCACAAACACATAATTCCCCAACCATAGAGATTTTATAGATTCTCAATATTTCATGTTGCTAGGAACATATAATTATGTTCAAAAGTACTTTTAGAAGAACAAACGAGAGAAAAAGGTATAGTCAGTAATGACAGACCATATGATAGCCTACACCAATTAAGGGTCCGTAAGGGCATGGGAGGTCGCGAAGATATCCTAAAATTATTCTTGAACAGATTTTTTTTTTGTAATAATTGCGTACATGTCTAAATAAAAATTCCACTGAAAGCAAAAAAATTATTATAAAATGGAATGATATGTTTATTAAAACACCCTTAAAATAAAGACAAAAGTAAAGATTTCCTTAAATGTATTTAAAAATCAATTAGCAACAGTTGCAAAAACTGAAGAAGAATATCGTACTTTAAATAAAAATATTATGTTTGATCAAATGAAGAAATTACGATGTGACAATGAAACATTTAATTAAAAAGATAAATAGTTTAATTTAATGAGTATAATCTTTTCTTTTATTTTTTGTAAATTTATTATTCCATATTCTAACCATAGAATAATTAAAATTTACTGCACTCAACTTATTTTTATAAAAAATAAATTTTGTTTAAACGACTTCCCAATTCAAAAATCCTTTCAATACGAATTTCGAAAAAATACTAGATTCATTTCAAAAAGAGTTAAAATGTAACTCCTGTTTTAAATTTTTATTCTGAATTAGTAGATTTAAAAGCATATTTGTTGAAAAAAAAAAACGTACTTTCTACCCGTTTCCTCCCTAAAACGGCCTATTTTCCTTTATTAATTTGCGAGTTATAAGGTTACCGTTTTTACTCTTTTTTATCCCCTAAACATTCGAATTTTCAAAAATTAGTGGATCTATATAGATATAAACCCACCTGTGTTCCAAATTTCGTCTCTCTAGCTTGAGATAATGAATCAGTCAGTCAGTCAGCCAGCCAGTAACGTTACTCTTTTACATATAAAAAAAATGATGTGTAAGTTTGTTTGTTTATTTTGTGCCTAAACCGATTTTCACAAAATTTGACACACAGATCACGATTGGATGTCTCCCCACGGTTTATGCCCACTTTAAAAAATTCCTAAACGGCTGCTCCGATTTTCAGGAGATTTTAAAAGCATATAGTTCCAGTGTCGGCGATGGATTATAGGTTATATAAGAACTTGGTTGGATATCACTCCCACAATTTGCACCCACTTTTTTAAAAAATTTAAGTGGCAGTAAAAATGTTCTATTATTTGAATAAATATAAAATTTTGTACATTTGACATCTGAACATGAGATAAGCTATAGTAAAATATTTTAAGTCCCAATAAGTTTACGGCATTTGAAATTTTTAAATTTAAATTGTTTTTATAAAAAATTTTATTAACTTCTATGAATTAGTCAACCAAGATTTTCTTATGAGTTTAAAATAATCAAAATATATAAAAAAGAAAATCAAAATTATCATGTTTTACATTCAACGGTCTGTACGGTCATAAAGATTTAAACCACAAATGACGAAGTTTTAACATTTACAGGTAGAGCAAAGTTAAGATTTTAATATCATCAGAATATACGAACAAAGAGAATTTTGCATTTAATGCTCATAAAATGACAATAATTTCATTGAAGAAAAAAACACACATCAACACTACAACATTTTTATCTTAAAGAGTCTTGTATTGACGACTATTAAATGTTCTTGGTACAACAGAAAGACAAGACGACCTTTAGATAGAACAACAATTTATAAATGACTCAAACTCCTTAAAATTTACAAGCGATATAAAAGAGATTTTTTTATTTAAATACCTGTAAACTTACAATAACTCTGCATGATGTCTATAAAATCATAAAAATTTTCTTTTCTTCTTCATAAAACATACAAATCAATATTATTACCATTAGAATTTTTGTCAATGAATAAATGAATGAATGCGAGCGAGCGAGCGAGAATCCTGAATGTCATATAATACATAGAAACAGGACAATAAAATAAATGCAATAGCAAGGTTACAGAGATAACATTGGCGTCACTATACTGCCAAGTAATTGTTGTCTAATATAATGTCATTCATATGTTTTTTTTGTCTTCTTGTTTTAACACGAAGAAAAGGTCCTTTAAAATTAGATAAGATAAAGAGGTATATACGAAGGACATAACATATATTTTCATTCTTATTGTTAGCGGCGCCAACTTAAATTGACCGGCATATATAACCATAAATCTGTTGGCACTTTTTTCCACTTTTAAATACAACTGATTGTATACGGGATTGTATGTTGAAATATGTGATAATAGGGTTGGATCGTTATAAAATTAAGATCACCCACCATCACACACATACACATTCTAAATTGATATTTATGATCATTGCTTCAACACTTCAAACGTTTAGCGAATTTTTGATAAGATATGATTAAAATAAGGTTATTTACTGTAATGATTGTTGTTAACATTTCTTTTTTTCATACCAAAGTCCTAAATTATAAAAAAGGATATTTAGTGTTGTTTAGTATTTTAAAGCATTAATTTACCAGATGTTTTAAGAATTTATTTTAATCATTTAAAGAGTTTTAACGTCTTAAGATCATTGTGCTACTTTTGATATTAAAAACATGATCATGATATTTATTGGTTTATGAAAATGAAAAAATATTAAGCATCATATTAGATATTTTATAGAGTAATATTTGGATAGACTTTATCAAATGGTTCGAGATTTTAAAATTAAATTAAAATATTTATTGTATATGATTCGTCTAGTGTTAAGGCTTAAAATTTTTAATACTTTTATCAAATGGTTCGAGATTTTAAAATTAAATTAAAATATTTATTGTATATGATTCGTCTAGTGTTAAGGATTAAAACAATCTTTAAAATTATATTAAAAGCATATATTCAAACTAAATAACGTAAAGTAAATTTGCAATCGTAAATTGCCTTGTTGTCTCTGTTTGGCGGTACCAAAGCAGAATTTGAGGACTATAGTTAGAGAGGAGTAGAATGCAATACGTATTTTCTGTGCCGCTACATACTTCATCAGCATTCGTTGTGTCAATCAAGTATATTAAACATAGAAATATGATATTAAGTAAATGTAGTTCTTAGTAGATCATAATTCACAAGTGTAGAATATGTGGAACATAAAGATACATAGTTCTGTGGGTAATAATTTAATACGGTAGACTTTATGGTACTTTGTAGTCCTTTGAATTCCCTTTAACAGTTAACATTAATTAACAAGAGAAAAAAATTACCGGCGGCAAAGTTCGACCATATGATACCCTACACCATTGCCTATGTGTACCAAAATTCGGGAAAGAGCCAATTATGGAACTATACCCGTATTAAGTGGAAAATAAAAACATAATATTACAGAATATTACGTCAATACTAAGATTCACATGTATTTATGCACTTTTGGGTGATTCCCGAAATNNAAACATGGGATCCGGAAATAGTACAAAATCGGATGATTCCAATAAATGTTCCATTTTTGATATTTATTTAGTGATAAGAAAGTCATGAATACTGAAATTATGTCTTATTGACACTTTTATTTATCCAATTTAGAAGTGATGTTGACATAAATTTGAATTTAAAATAAAAAAATTATTTAATTATAACATCAAAAAACTAGATTACGGTTAATCGGTTGTTCGACATAAATTATTCGGT
>MINK01173328.1:0-16134 GCA_001735545.1 Phormia regina
ATACAAATATAGTCCCTTAAATATTCGAACTTCCAAAATACCATCGTAATGGATATATTTTATATCTCTAACTTTACGCTTTCGGTATTTGGAATTATGAATCTGACAGTTAGGTACCTAGTTTATAAATGGATCTCTCAATATGCACAAATACGCTTATAATATTTCACACACTGAAAGAAATTTTAAATTATGTAGAGTTGTTCTAAAACGATTTTAAATATGATAATTACCATCATAGCTCTCTAAAATTAGTTCATTGAGTTGTGATTGATTGGAAAAATGTCAAGTTTATATTTAGTGAAAAAAATGTTTAGTGAGAAAAATTTATGTCCAGCTTATATGTAGTGACTGTTTAGATTTTGCACTACTGAATGTAGTGCAAATTTGTTCACTACTACTAAATTTAGTTATAGTGAAAAATATTGCAATATCACTAAAATTTTTTAGTGCTGGTGAAGAAATGTTTCACTATAACTATAATGGTGGCAAATAGTTAAAAATAAAATTTTTTCACTATAGTGCGATTTAGTAAAAAGCTGAATGCACTCACAATTTAGTGCACTACCCCCAACTCTGCTGTGAGGAATGCTAGAAAGGTCTAAAAATAAAAAAAGGATGATGCTAGAAAATAGTGCTTAGTGTGGACAAATTGTGTCCTGGACAAAATTTTTATTACCTTCACAACCAGCTGAAAATTTTAATTTTTGACACCTATTTCGATAAAAAAAAAATCTAAACCGTTTTTGGTCAAAAATTTATGGGATCTCAGACTTTTAAAACGTTGCTAGGAGCAATGAAAACCATTTTTAATTTTTTTTAAATACTTTGCTGTATTCAGCATCTTTATATAAAACTTATATTGAAACTGACATTTTTATGGAATTTATGCACGTTCAAGTCATTTTTGGAAGAGGGATAATGCTTTGTCGAAGATACATTCGAAAATTTATTATTTAAGATCTACAAGGCCTGCAAATCGCATTGCAACACTATTCCTTTTTTACACGGCTTGTCATTGGAGGAAAAGCCTTCCCTTCTCCCTTCCAAAAAGAAGCGAAAAGGCAAGGAATCTTAAATAAATATGCTCTCTTATGTTTTCAATGCGCCTTCTTTATCGACACTTAAAAGAAGACTAATTGAGTTTGAGCTCTGTAAGTCTCGTAGTTACAATTTTTTATGTTTGTAAAGAGAAAGTTAGAAGAAGAAGTTGTCACTTCTATTTCGCATCTAATATAATGAAAACCAGAAATAGTAGCGGATTTCTTTTTTAAGAAGTCGAGGCATTCGTTAAGGAATTTTTACAGAAGGCAAAAAGAAATGTGTTTAAAGTTTGTTCGGATGCATTTAGAAAGGCCTGTTGGGAGGAAGCACTTATAATTTCCTGCTGGGTATAACTGAAATTCGGCACAAATACAAACAAACAAAACTTTAGGGAAATTATGATCGTTAAATATCTATTCGGAAGGACATTTGTAAGGGGGCTATGTGACATTGTAGACCGATCACATCCAATTTCAATGGACTTCGTTGTTGTGCCACAATAATTATTTGTGACAATTTTCATCAAGATATATTTAATATTGCGACCTCTACTTTATTCACAAAGTTTACATAAAGAGGCAGACACCCAGACGGACGGACAGACATTGTTAAATTTACTCATGAAGTGATTCTACTTTAAGATTTTTTCTAGGCGTTACAAACATCAGCACAAACGCATAGTACCCTTATCAAGTATATTGGTGTAGGGTATAAAAAAAAATAATTTTTGCATTTTTGGAAACCCAGTTCTTTCGTTCTATGGGAATGACTGACTCTCTAATCGGACACTCTAATTAACACCCTGTTTTAAGCGATTTTACAGAAGGACAGACTGTCGAACATAGCTGGATCGACGTAAATGATTTTTTGACATGATTGTTTATTGTCCAAAAAAGTCCAAAAGAAAGAAAAAAAAAATATAACCTTTCAAAGACCAAAGATTATATCTCCCCAAAATTTTTCTTTTTATCTTCTTGAATATAAGCCCTCGATATATGAAATCTGTAAATTCCATTAATTATTCTGCTTAAAAAATTAAATTTTCCTCTTATTAATTATTATAAAACTTAAAAAAGAATGTGAAAATTTCCACAATTTATTTATTTTTTTCTTGTGAAATAAATACTTGTGTATAAATATTTCTTTGTCTTAAATGTATTCCTTTTGTATGACTACACTTTTTGTTTTTGTTGATGACTAACAGCCAAAAATTTTAATTGAATTATAAAACACAAAAATCTCATAATTATATAATTTTTTTTCTTTGCTTTAAGGTCACCGAAGGAAGCATTGCTGAAAATGCTGGCTTAAAGGAGGGCGATGTAATTGTACGCATTAATGATACCGCAGCCACACCATTAACTCATGATGAAACTAATAAAATTATTAAAAGTTGTGGTAATGTTTTCTACTTTGGTGTACAAAGGTACGTTTGAAAATAATATTTTGTTTAGGAATTTAAATAATTTAATAGCATTTACAGAGAAAATGAAGAGGAATATACAACACCTAAAACTTTTCCCCTTTCCAAACATGCAAGTTCACCAAAATCATTTATTGAAGCTAAAGCTGGTAGTGTAACGCCTCCTGTCATTATTGACACTGAAAAATCTGTACCAAAGGTATATGATGTTGATTATATATCCGATTTAGAGGAAAGACCCTGTTCGGTATTATCCGAAGAATCAGAACGTAAATTGGTGGAAGAAGAAATTGCTGCTGTTTTGTCGGGAGAAACTGAAGTTCTTAAAGAACACAATACTTTGGGGTTTGTGAAAAAATTCTTTTATTTATTTTGACTGTTATAAGCGTGAATTTTAATATTATATTAGAGTTAATTTTTATAGAATTTTTCCTAAACCTGGGGTTTGCATGAGCAGTGATGTTTTGCGTACCCTAAATGAAGAGGCCACCAAGACCAAGGCCGAAAAGGATAAAGAGAATCGTAAATGGACTACATTTTTGCAAAAGCCGGATCGTCCCATACCAAAAAGTAAGCAACAAATTGAGGCTGAAAGACGTGCAGCTAATGCTTATAAAGTGAAAATTATTAGAGGATCAACTGTATCACGTTCAGTATCACCGGCTCCACCAGTAAGTTAGAAATCAAAATAATATACATTTCTTTAGTATTCTATAAAATTTCTTCTTTAAAGCCAAAACCCGTGGAAGTGGTTAAACCACCCAAAGAACCTACACCACCACCAGTTGTTGAGCCTGAACCAGAACCTGAACCAGAGCCAGAAGCTCCTACACCAGTTGATTCCGAAGTACCCAATTTGGAAGAAATAATTAATAATACTATTGAAAAAATCGAACAAGAAGAATCTGAAAAAACTGACAAAGAAAAAGAATCAACACCCGAAACTAAAGAGACCGAAGAAACTGACAAAGAAACAACTAATGAAACTAACGAATCTAATGAAAAGAATGCAAATGAAGAGGAACCAAAACCTGAAATAATAGTGGAAAAAACTGAAGAAGAATTAGCCTTGGAACGACAATTAGCTGATGTACAAAAACAATTGGCTGCTTTATCTAGTTTACCCAGCACTATACAATCAACATTGGATGCGGTTACAAAACAATTGGCTGATATATTGCCAACATTTAAATTACAACAAGAACAACCACGTAAACTATCTGGAAGTGTAACACGCGAAATAAGTTTGGAGAAAATCAATGAAAATGAAGAGGAAAGAGGTATTTAATGATATTGAATTAAATAAATGTTTTACTAAGCTCAGGAGCGGATCCACGTGGAGGGAAAAAATGCAAATTTCCCTCCCCAAAATGGAAGTGCTTAATAAAAAATATATACAAAAATGAAAATTTTGAGGAAATTGTTGAGAAAATCATTCTATTTTCCTCCCCCAAAAGCTTAAGTTGGATCCGCACCTGGCTAAGCTAAACAATACAATTGAGAAAAAGAAACACTATAATAGAAAATATATTCTAAAATGAAAATTTTGAGGAAATTGTTGAGAAAATCATTATATTTTTCTCCCCCAAAAGCTTAAGTTGGATCCGCACCTGACTAAGCTACACAATACAATTGAGAAAAAAAAGGACTATAGAGAAATGAGAAGATTTTATATGAAAACAAAATGTTGCCATATGTTTCCTTTACCCTACGGTCCATACAAAAGAATTTATAACTTGAAAACGGTTTAAGTTTACAAAAAGTAACTATTGTTTAAATCTGATAAATAGTTAAGTAATAGCTGCACGCTTTGGAAATTTATTTTGAAAACTTTTTAATAAAATGGGTTTTAAATAGTTGCAAAAATATTGACCAGACGGTCAGACATCACTAAATCGATTTAGAAAGTGATTGGGATTCGAATGGTTAACGTTTTAGAACCCAACCACCCATAGTGTTTTAGTATATAAAAAACGCTTTATTGATTTATTAAACATTAGGCAGTTTCGAACATTTTTGAAAATAAACATACAACTCTTAACCAGATGATTAGATAGAAAACTGGTGTATCTAACAAAAAAAAAAAAGAATTGAATTCAGTTTAAGGCGATTCAAAGGAATTAGAATACAATGAACTGCAATTCATTTCCAATGCAATTTATTTTTAGAATGAATTGCAATTCGTTTCTAATTCAAATGAATTTTCTAAAGTGAATTTCTATGCATTTCTAATTCATTCGAATTGAATTGATTTTGAATTAATTCAAATGCATTGCAATTCAAAAACGAGAGAAGAAGTTATAGTCAGTCAAGACCGACCATATGATACCCTACACCATTGTCTATGTGTACCAAAATTCGGGAAGGAGCCAATCATGGACCTATACTTGTACTACGTGGGAAATAAAACATACTTTTGCAGAATATTAAGATAAGATATAAGATTCTCATGTATTTATACACTTTTTGGTGATTCCCCAAATTGGGTCTTATATGGGAGCTATGGTTTCTTATAATTATGCATTTCTTAATTCAAGCTTTACATGGACAGCCAGTTCTAATCCAGGACCGAATAACCCACGAGCAGTTCGATTAAATATCGGAACTCATAAAGTTGATTATGAGTCGTCTCTGGTTTTATATAACTTTTTTATAGTTGTTGCTCTTAAGGGGGAAATTTTTTCCCCGCTTTACAATATTTGCACAAACACCCCTTTGGTGGTGTAGGGTATAATGACTTGCAATCAATCAAATTCAAGAGAAAATTGAAAAGCCTTGTCTTGAATCCGAACCTTATTAAAAAACATGGTATTTGGAGCAGTGGTTTAGGAGATACATTTTTATTATCAAAAACTTTTTATTTGGCCTCATTGTATGTTATATAGCTTTCTTTGGGTCCAAAAATTTTAAAATTGGCAAAGATAAAGCAACAGAATGACGGACAAGAGAATTCTCAAAAAAAAAAAAGATAAATTAAAATGTGCCATATTATCACTGTTACCTAAATGTATTTCATATGGGGGTTACAGTTTATAAAGGGTAGCTCGGTAATGAGCTTACTAGCAAATAAATATAAAAAACAATAGCCCAAATTCCCCACCGAATTTCTCCAATTAGTTTTCGGTTGGTTGCGCAATGATGGAAAGTTATGGACTCGTGTCTGATTGTATATTCTGATTTACTTTCTTTTACTGTTTTATTCACAAGAACCAATTATTTGTGACAGTGATCGACGCTGTTAAAGCCAATATTTTATATTGTAATATGTTATGTACAATTCTTCTTTTTAATTTAAATTTAATATTCTGAATTAAAAAAAAATAATGATCCCTTCTAAATATGTTTTTAATTTTTATTAAAAAAATTATAAAAAAATAAAGAGAAACACTAATTCTGTGGCACGGGGCTTCTCAATCAATTCGGATATATGCTATTGATAACTACCAAACCTCTATTTAAATTTTCTTGAAGTGACTCTTGTTCTCGCAATAAATTGAGATTTGTAAAATTAGGGAATTTGCAATATATATTGAAGCATTTCCAATTTCGAATTTTTATGATTTTTTTTAGAAAATTTGTCAGCAATTTGTTATAAAATGTATTTCTTTTCCGAAAATGATGTTAGTTATCTTCAAACCTGTTGGACATATTTAAAAGTAATGTAAGAAAGACTTGATTACAATTTTAATTAGAATTTTATAAATCTCTTTTGAGCAATATTAGACAATTCGTTTTCGATATATGCGTCAATATATAGTGCAACTTCCTTAATTTAATAAATCGTGAATTATCGCTTGAACTAGAGTCAATTCAAAAAAGTGGATTAGCGGCTTAATAATTGTAAATACCTTGTATCTCAATTGATTGGGAAAAAGAGAAATTTTGTTTTCATTTTGTAACTTTGTGTAGTATATAAAATTTATAAGGTAATCATCCAACCATAACTTATTAAATATTTCTTTCAACCTTAAAGTTAGACTAAATGAATTTGCTAATAAGTACGAGTATGTAGGTGTGAAAAAAAATATGAAAGTATTCGCACATGAGTGCCATTTTGGGGATCCGTGCTTAAGATTGTCATAATTGATAAAATTTTATTTTACAAAAAACACTCGGAGTTATAGAAAATAGTGCCACGAAGTAAAATACCACAATTAAATATTTGATCTTTTATTCCAAAAAAATTATATCGCGATAGTCGTTGATCATTCTTCACTTCATTCAAAAAACAATTTAATTTTATAGTTCCAATTCCTATTCATAAATTCAAATATGGAAAATCACCTATCTAAATATTTTAATTTGTTTTGCAACATTTCATTCTTTAGTAAATTGATACTTGGATATAGGATATTAAATAGTCGTTATTTATGTTTCCAAATTCACTATATTTTTGTATATTTTTCTGTATAAATGCAGTTGAAAAACGATGATTTATTATCATAATATTTAATTTTACAATACCTTGGAGATATAGCCAGAAACAATCACTCTTATACTGTTACTGGTACGTTTAAAAAAATTATTATTTCAAATAAATATAGAAGTAAAGAAAAAATAGAATAAAATATTTAGCTCACACATACATACATAAAGATTCTCATAAAATTTTATTATTATACACGAATTAAAATCATTTCTTTTTTTACTCATTGTTTCGGTTTTTTTTTATTTTCTATCCATCTATCTGTCTGTATATTTTTATTTTTTCTCATTTCCACCGTTCCCGTTGCGTCCTGACAGACAATGGAAATGATGAAAATAAGGATATTAAACAAAATGACAACGAAGCTGAAAAATGTCATGAATCAGTTGATAATGTAAGCACTAACACAGACAACCAACAAATGCCAGAGTCTGAGCAAAAACAGGATAATAAAGCTAACGAACAAATTGCGAATGACACTAATGAAGCGCGTGATACAATTGACAAGAATCCAATTAAGCAACAGGAAGCTGCTACCAAGAATAACAGAAGCAGCAATGAGGAAACCCTTCAAATGGAGGAAGAGCAAAAATTAAAAAAACAAAAGGTAAGTTATTTACCAACAAAATAAAAAAAAACACATTTATTTGTTTTCCTTTTAATCATTACAACAACAACAAAAATAATAATATCAACAAGCGACTACTACTACTATAAAACAACAACTATAAGAAATTGTAATTGTAATATTTCTAACCCAAAATTAAAATTATTTGGAAAACAACAAAAACATGCTATTTAACCTTGACAGGATGGTATTGTGTTAAGAAAAATGTTCGGTATTTAATCCTATTAATAAATTTGGCACAAATACCAACAAACAACATTAGCCAAGAACGTTCGACCAAAACTTTTGACACATTTAAAGTCTACAAAGATTTAATCAATTAATACGATTAATTAAACAGATTTCAAAAACATTATTTATTTAGTTTAATTCAGTTATTTGGTAGCTTAGCTTTTTTTCGAATTTGAATATAATGAAAAATATGGCAAATGTTCAATGTTGCCAACTGTAATCAGCTTAAAAATAGTAACACAATAAATATTTAATTGTTAAAAACAATTGAAAAGAAAAAATATATAGTAACATTTTACATTGGTATTCAGTCAATTATCTATTAACTTTTGTTGTTGATTTAAGCAAATAAGTTTAAATTGGTTAAATTGTGCGTTTAAAGGAATTTTAAAATAGTTGATGTGCCTTCCCTTTGAAATTTATTTTCATGTTAATGGTTTTTGTTTTTTAAAAAAAATATATATGGTCATGTTTTCAAGGTTTGGTGAAGGGATTTAGAAAATAAGGGGTTTAATAATAATACGAAACAAATTACCACAATCTGTGGTAATTTTTAATATTTTACAATACTTCTAATTATAAAGTAAACATCCCAGCAAAAACTTTAAGATGATAATACAATGGCTCTTCACTACATATGCAATAGATGAATAACTCATTATTTCAGCACAGTAATGTCTCGATAGAGGCAACTTCTGGTAGGCATTTCAGAAGGTCATTACTTAGATGTCTTTACAAAATCTAACTACTTTGAAGTAACTATTTACATAATCGGTTACAAATAAGTACTATAATATAGAAAAATGAAA
Source organism: Phormia regina (assembly GCA_001735545.1). Taxonomy (NCBI): domain Eukaryota; kingdom Metazoa; phylum Arthropoda; class Insecta; order Diptera; family Calliphoridae; genus Phormia; species Phormia regina. The sequence continues at coordinate 8,562 of MINK01173328.1, forward strand.
AATAGCTGGTATATTTTTTAAATTTATTTATTGTAAATATATATTCAAATTAAAGATTAATATTTTAAACTGAATTATCGCAATAAATATTCCTTCGACATAAAAAGCATTTAAGTAATGTATAATTTTTATAATTTAGATTGAAAAAAGAAATAATATTTTCAAAATCTGATCCCAATTAATTGATTACATATCATGTTAAAAGTAAGTAGTTACTAATCTACTTTCATGTAATGCATACAGTATGTTGTTATCATTGAAAAGTAACTGCATCCGTAACTACTTGCTATTACCAAATTTTTGCTGGGATATTTAGACACCAGCAGAATATAATATATTTTTTTCTGTGCTACTACACACTTTATCAGCATTCATGGTGTTAAATGCATGCCGGTTTCCTAAATATGGCACCAACCATTCACTGGGTGCAATATTGAGTCGGACTGAGTTTGCAGCGTTAGGCATTTGCGGCACGTAAGACAGGGCTTGAACATAAAAATGATAAAGATGTGGTTGCACAGTCTTGAGAGCCGAAATCCAGCTCGTAGCATCCCAGAAAAAAAACATTAAGATCTTCCAAAAAAGGAAAGTTTCACTACTTCAAAAGTGAAACCAAAACCATATTTTGAACTCTTTTGGAAGTTCCTAAAAATGACTTCTACAAAAGCGAAAATAAATTAAAATTTTGTGCGAAAAAATGTTAATAATATCTAAGAAAATTAAAATTTTAAGGCACTTTTATACGCTTTTAATAAAATTTATAGACATAGTTTTAAGACAAGTACTTCGAAAGCAATGACCAAGAAGTATAAAAAAAGAAGATCCTACCAATAATAAGCATGTGTTAAAAAAAATCCGCCTGGCTGTCTGTTCACATCAAACTTGTGTTGAAAGAAGATATCGCAATTTTAAAGATATCTTTATGAAATTTGCTTGAAATAATTATTTTGGCACAGAATCGTACTAAAATTGGTAACAATAATGTACTGATTGTTTTCGTACAAGAGCTCTCCCAGCTCTTTGTGACAAGGTTCATCAAGATCGGTCCTTAATTGATCTTAGATGCCATATCCTTCTTGAGAAAATTATTTACTTTAAGGGACATAAATCCCATACAAATATAATTACCCTGCGGAAAATTGCTAGCAATTGGTGTAATAGTACCGGTTCCTCAGTACCAATTGACACCTAATAGCCTCCAAAGTTCCTTTTAAGTACCAATTGACACCTAAAAGTAATCAAAATTCCAGTTAAGAACCAATTTAAAGAGTGGGAGCTAATGCGCAATAAGCAAAGCGCGCGCAATAACAATCTGTGGCTGTGTGATAAGTGTGTAAGACTATTAAACGTGAGATAACTAAAAGTAACCGATTCGGTTCGATTCGGGGTACCGCTATTGACATTAACAAAAAAAAATATATTAATTGTAAATATTTAATAAATAAAAAATATACAAAAATAAAACAATTTCCTATTTGTTTTTACAAAATTGTATTATGCTTAATAATACTGAACATGATCGTTCGTGCCAAAACTATTTAAAAAGGGTGAATTTTTCCCTTCTAAGCCAACGCTATATTAAAGGGTGAGGTCCAGCTCATACAAAGTGTTAGAACTAGAACTGGTCTTTGTCACTTTGGATCAAAACCGTGACATGTTTTATGTTAGTTCCTTTCCCTCTTGGGTATCACTCTGAATTCTACTTAAATTTTTTTTAAGTAGAAGTCACAGTGCTAAATATTATGAGAATCGGTTCATACTATATAGTTAGTTTTTATTTAAACCCACTTCAGGGAATCAGCCTTAAGCTCAGAAATTCACATAAATGTGAGCATTATACTCTGTAAAAGTACCGATCCACAACAGAAACATAAATTATGGTGTAGAGCAGCGATCGCCACACTTATACGTTCACAATTATATGAGTGTATGTTTTGTTTTACTCTCCCATTATGAAATTTGCAACAAAAAAGATTCTTCATGAATTTAAGACTTGTAAATGAAAATAAACGTTTCTAGTTTAGAATATGAATAGCAATAACAACCAGGGATCGCAACTATTAACGCTAATTTTTTATAACCTACACCAACAAAGATGGTTGGGATATTATGTGTTTGTGCAAATAGTGTAACGCAGTGAAAAAATTTTCCTACACCCACCTTAAAGTATACCATTCGATTCGGAATCACTTTTTGAGTCGATTTAACGATGTCCGTCCGTCTGGTTGGCTGGCTTTGCGGCTGGCTGTCCATGTAAAGCTTGAGCGCAAAGTACGGGTTGCAATTTTAGAGATGATTTGATGAAAATTTTTTTGGCAAAAGTATGAAGCTTAATTGATTTTGGTTATGATCGGCCCATTATTTCACCTAGCCCCCATACAAATGTTCTCCCGGGATAGAGTTTTAACACTCAAACATACCTTAAAAATTGAAATATTTTTATTTTATGCTAAAATAAATCTATGTGCCAAATTTCATGCGGATCGGTTCATAATTTACCAGAGCAACCATATGAACCCCTCTTTAAAAAATCACTTTAACGTGCATAAATCCCATATAAAAGTTAATATTAATTGGACACATATAACACTTATATAAGTATAAGTGACCGTGCAAAATTTCATGAAGATCGGTCCATAATTGACCATAGCTCCTATATAAGAACAAATTTCGTGAATCACCAAAAAGTGCATAAATACATGTTAATCTTAGTATCGACGTAACATTCATGATAGGATTTTTTTATATTTCACTTCATACAAGTATAGCTCCATAATTGGCTCCTTCCTGAATTTTGGTAGGGTATCATATCATCGGACTTGAGAAGAAGGCATACTTCTCCTCTCGTTTTCTATCGAGTTTTGAATTGCCTCTAGTTTTTGCCATAAATTTGGATTTTTAAAATTAAAAATATTGCATCCTATATTGAAGAGTATCCCGTAAATATCTATAGGATTTAATTAGAAAATATCATAAAATTTTTATAAGAATTGTTTTAAAGTTCAATAGTAATGTTACTTAATTTTTAAAAAAAATTAAATTTCCTAAAAAGCTAAAAAATATATAACAAAAAAGAAAAAAAGAGAATCAAAATTGTTCAAATATGTAATTAATATTACCTATATTTAATTATCACATTAAACTATGTAAATCATGACCATTTATAATTTCCCTCCCATTTGTATTTAAATCTGTTGCAATTAATGTTTATGAGTTCAATAGAACTTTTTCTTGAATTTTCCTTAAAAAAAATTAATTGTCAAATAGCAGAAAAAACACTGTCACAGCTGGCAGAAAATTGAAATGGTGACACTTATTAAAAAACATTAATTAGCCAACCCTCCGCCTTCTTAATAGCTGTAAATTAAGCGGCATATTTACAACACTGTAAGTGTTTAACATTCAATTTACAATATTCTTAACATTACGTCATAGTTATACAAAATAATATGCTTCTTTAGCTCTTGTTTATCCCCTCTACAGAAATTTTAATACAGAAAAAATTTATAATTATATTAATTAAGAGGCAATTATGGCTAAATGTCGTTTTTTATCATGAAAATATAATTCAAAATCCGGGCGTGTTTTGATAAATATCAAAAGGGTTTTTTAAAATGTAATTTTCAATTATATTTTTATTTATTATTTTTTTCTAAGTGTTGATTTAAATAAGGGGTTTCATTAAAAAAATGCCTTTCATATTATTATTAACTATGACTATTTTTCTACTATAATTTTCTATTAGGACGTTTAATTATATAGCACTTTTAACTAATACATTTAAATTTTTTATTTAAATAGTTTTTTTAATTTTTGCTAAATTTGTTTAAACTTTCATTGTAAATATGACTGAATACCTTTGTTTCTTTTATTTATATTTAATATTTATTATGTTACTTAATAGCTTAGATTTATTATTTTTTATATAAATTTTCCATTTGTATAAAAAAAACTCTCTGTCAAAGACGGAAATCACGATGAAAATTTCCGTTTCACTAACTTCCGCTTTTCAAAATTTGTAATGTGATACATTTAAAATGGCGGAAAGAAGAGAAATAAAATAAACAAATTATTATAGATTTTAGATTAAAATTTTAAATGTTTATAAATAAACATTAATAACTTTAATAAAAAAAAACACAGTTTCCATAACACAATACAACAAAATATTTAAGCCACATTTATACATTAAGATTTATTAGCTAAACATTTAATTTGGCCCCTTAAATGTTGTCAATTAATTTCTTTTACTTAATATACGAAATTTAACAAAACATTTTTAATTAATATTTTTCCCTTAAGTAAAATCTACCCCACGTCTAACAGTTGTATTTTAATTTACTTTACTAAACCATTATAAAAATAATAAAATTAAAAAATAAATATTTTTTATTTCTAAACCATAAGCTAATAATATTAAAAGAAATTAAAGTCCAAATTCAAGAATTTACTTTTTTACAGCGACACACAGTACACTTTGAATTATAAGTAAAAGAAAAAAAAAAACATTGTATTCAAAGAAGCTGCTTGATAACCTCAATAATTAAAATTCAAAAATTTAGCTTAAAGAAAACAGAAAGGAAATAAAGAAAAAAATAAATTAAATAATAAAAAAATGATTTAATGTTTGAAATTAAAATGTTTAAAGCAATAATTAGAATTTTTGTGCTACTATAAACCTTACTTTTTTAATGTTTATTTAAGATTTTTAATATCAAAATATACAAAAAATAATACATAATAAATATTCTTCAAGCCATCATCACAAATCACAGAACATAAATAAGTATATTTCATATTTTATAGGTTTATTTCTAATGACAGTGTGTTTAATATGTAAAAATACAATAATATACTAATGAAATATATATTTATCTCGGCCTAAGGAGATTTTTTGAAATTAATGCCAACTACTAAAAAAAAAACTTCTCCGCCGATATATTCTGTAAATTGCAGAGTATTCCTAGAGACTCTACTCTCGGAAAATAACCTGATTTCTTTGCAATTTTAATTGGCATTTAATTTAAAATGTCTGAATATAAGATTACTCATTCGAATAATTTTTGTTCGAATTATTCAAAGAATTATTAACAAATAATTATTCGAAATTAGAATATATATTTAGAATATAATAAACATAAAGAAAAAGCTTTATTAAAAGTTCTTTCCTCTTAATACTTAAGAAATTAGAATATGTAAAGTGGTGAAGTTATGCATTCTATTTCTTCAGAAGTGTGAGTTGAAAGTAAGATCTTTACTACTAGCACTTAAAGGGCACATGGATGCTAATGAAGATCATAGCGAATCAGAAGATATGTTCCATCTTTCTAGTATCTAATAAATCCTTTTCAGTATTCTACAAAAATTATTACAATTATGAACTTGAACCTGAATAAAAATACAAAAAATATTATTCGAAATTTTTTAGAAATATCATTTTTGGAATAACGACTAATTCGCATATTTTTATGTAGAATATATCGCATAAAACTAATAATTTAAGTTTGCAATTAAAATGCATATTTTGCCAATGAAAATTTTACATTTTTCATCATTGGATTTTATAAAAACTAATTCAATATCAAATTTAAATCATTTTAATTTTTAGAAATTTTGATAGGTCTTTTAATACGAAAATCGTGATTCTAAATTTTCACAGTGCGTCAAAGTACCATATAAATAATAATAAGTCTGGATCTCCGAAACCACTGTAAATATTTATATGAAACTTTTAACATCGATAGGGTAAAAGTTAGACTTTCAGAATATTATTGGTTCGATTATGTAGCTGTAAGGAGTGAGATCGAAAAATTCTTAACAATCACAATATTCAATAACTTGGAAACGGTTGATCATAGAGTTTTCATTATTTTTTTAAATCATTTGATAATTTATCACAGAAACATATAATTTTTATCGTCCTAACCACTAATTAAAAAATTGTGAACTATTTTTGAAAACCCTTTCGTTAAAAATTTGATAGTTGCTTCAGTCACTTTCTTTGTGCTTTTCAATTCACATTTCACAAGAGCTCAATATCTTTCCACTGGTCTAAGCTATGGACAAATTTTAAAATTGACCTTTCTTGGTACAAAAACTATGTTATAGATTTGGTACCACTCAAGAGCTTTCTTACCGTAGTGACATGATACCAAATAGGTTCTTAAGAAAAGAAGTCTTTTTCTTTTCTTATGCATATTTTGGTATTTATAAATCCGAATGTATCAAAGGACTATCCTGTTTTTTGGCAAAAAGCTTTTCATACCATGAATTTTGTAAGAAATTTTTTGCTGATTTTGGATCTTAAACTTATCTGCAACATTGCTTCATTAGCAATAAAAATTTTTAAGACACAAGCTGGGAGGTTTCTGCCAGCACCTACGTTTCCTCGTTAATTATACAGCTTGAGTATTTTTGTATGAAATTTGGTTTTAAACTCGAGTCCTAATTTTGGCTTGTAATTTTTTGCAGAATTCCAGTTTGGAATTTTTTGAACCTTATATGTTATCAACTTTCTCAACAGCTTTAAACTTTCGCACCAAATAGTAGAAGCACTGAAAAAACTGAGCTGATTTTCTATTAGATGTGTTTGGAGTTCCTTTCAATATGCCTTCAATTGTGGTCTTTTTTTCCTTATCGAACTAGATTTCAGTTCAATAGTCAAATTCTCCTGATACTGTTTAATAATAATAGAAACTGTTTTAAGGATGACATTTAATTCTGTGGCCAATTATTTCTAAGACCTATTTAGATTTTTTGAAATTTTTTAATAACTTGTAGGACGTAAATCTTTTTCGTCTCTTATTTTGTTGAAAATAAGGACAAATTAACATGGTTGTTATTAAAAATAGATTTTGAATATTGATTCCGAAAAAAGTTATGAAGCAAAATGTGTGTTAAGATTTTTTCGATCTCACTCGAACGAACACCTCAGGTGCTCATAATTTCTGCAAATAGGAAGCGATTTTTAATAAAAAATTTTAAATGTTATCAAACAGTTATTATTAGCCAAATGAATAGTAATTAGTTTCATTATCGGTGACAAATGAGTACTAAAATATGACAAAGTAAACAGATGATTAATTTTTTAAACTTATTTATTAAAAATAAATATTAAAATTAAAAATTATCCCACTGTTTTTATAAGACATCCGAAAAAATCGTCTGTTCAAATTGTATGGAAAATAACAAATAAACTTCAAATTTATTTGTTGTTTTCAATACATTTTGACGAGACAAATTTTTCAAATTTTTTGTGTTATAAATCGTTCGACATAGAAAAACAACTAATTAAGATATTTTCATATTTTTGCGACTCCAAAACTACATAATTTTTCACTTTAAATGAAAAGATTGATAAAAAATTACTTTTGCAAAATTTTTATCTCAATTTATATTGACCCTCAAACTACCCGTACAAAATTTCATTATGGTATATGCTTTTGTTCTGGCTGTTCTACATGGTTTTTTTTAGAGATATCAGCAAAAAACTGATTTAGCAGCACAGGGTGCTTCCAATATTTTGTCCATAACTTTGTTGTTTACTTACGGATTTTGCTCAAATTCAATCCCA
>MINK01173328.1:16244-29836 GCA_001735545.1 Phormia regina
CGACCCAGAATATATATACTTTATGGGGTCTTAAACGATTATTTAGACATGTTACACACAGAATGACAAATTCAATATACCCCCCATCTTTTTGATGGTGGGTATAAAAAAAGTGTGATATATTTATTTTATCGTTTTGGTTATCATTAAAAATTAGATACTAAACACATTCTTTCTTATATCTTTTCAAACCGATTCGATTTGAAAACGGTCGGTTTTGATCACATACTTGTATGTTTTTAAAATAATCTAATAAAAAAGAAGCACTAAAATTTATTTCAATACACAAATTTTCTTAGAAATTATATCTATTGATTTATTTTTGCCTTTTGTTTGTTTAACTATTCTGTTACAAAAATATATGGAAATTTTCAAACCGGAAACAGAATTATTAAGAATATATTGATTGTTCATCAAAAAATGTCCATTATCATATAGGACCGCTAGTGTGATTAAAAAGATTTAATATTTTATAATAATGTAACTGACCCTTGTTAATTATGCTGTCATTTTTTTTACCTTTTCTACGAAAAGTATATAAAGTCCTTTTAATGCTGAAAAAGAATGAAGGTTTGTAAATGTCTTTTTAATGGACAGGTATACTTTCAATTATTACATGTTAGTTGAAGCGTTATTACCATAGAACAAAAACCGCAAATTGCAGGACATCTCTGAAATTTGCTTTCACATTTTAAAGGTTTTTTAAAGTATGAATCAATTTTTTAATAAAAATTGAAGAAAAAACCAAATTGACCACACTGTCATTAATATAATACACTTATAAAATATGAAAATAAACACAAACATTTGAATACACAAGTTTATATCCTTTTAAAAAAAGATTGATATTAAAAAAAGCAAACAAACAGCAACAAAAAATATATGAAAAAAAAATCAAAGAAATGTTATTCATTTTGTCACACAAATATATATTGTAAAACAGAAATACGATGTCATTGAGGAACTTGAAGAGCATTTGGAGCGTAAAAGCAATCCAAAACGTTCAAAACGTTCTTTTGGCCCGTTAACACCAGCATCGGATCGTCCTTTAGTATTACCAGGTGGTCGCCGTTGGTATCGTCCTAAGGATGCTTATAATGATGAATTTATAGCAGAAACATTAAGTGCACAAGCTGAGCTTATTACCGGCACTACTTTAGGGTAAATTTTTATATTTATATATATATAATTTTAATTTCTTGCCACCTTTTTTTCTCATTCATACATTCATGTCCTTATCTTTTGCTTACTTTACAATTTGTTTTCTCTCCTCTCCCCCCATTTCATTTCGACATGCAGTGAAGTTTTCATTTATTTATTTCAATTTTTTTATGATTTTTCATTAATTTTTCTTTTTGGCCTTTCTTAAAATAAGCAAGAAAATAAAAAATAAAATAAATGAAAAATAAGGCAACAAAAATTAATATATTGTTGTGTGGCAATATGCTGGGGTAAACTGCAGCCAGTATTTATGAAACCAGCCTTCCACAAGGAAGTGTTTGGCCAACACCTACAACAGCTTTTCTTGTATAGTAAAATCCAAGTCATTATTATAACAAAAAAAAAACAAGAAGAGAAATGAAAATGAAAACACAAGACATAAAAAATAAAATTCGTTTAAAGTTAAGAAAAATATTTTTCTTCATAATTTTATTTTCTTCATAAACATTAACTTTTTCCCTCATTTCTCTCCAATTTTCATTATTTAAGTATTTATTTTCTTATTTCATTTTCGCTTTCATATTCAACATTTTACGTTAAATCTTATTCTATTTTTTTTTTTTCTCTTACATTTTCTTTACACAACATACAACTTCGATTTGCATTTTTCTGTCTCTGTCGTCATCATTATCATCATAATCATCATCAACATCATCTTATAAATTGACACTGAAAGGTGTACCTATGAAAGTCCTTACTTAGGTTACGATTCAAGGTACATATATTTCTTTGCTCTCCAAAAAAATAAAAAAAAGATAAAATAAAATCATATAAAAACAAATTTAAATATGTATGTATACATAAGTATGTAGTTGATTAAGTTTATGTGTTTGAGTGTCAATATACAGTGGAATTCTGTATTCAGTTGCCATAATTGCCTTGAATTTCAATTGAATAAGCTGAGCATTTCATTTGCTACAATTCAATTGAAGTGCTGTTTGCCGCTTACGAATACAATCGAAAGCGTAATAAACAAATTCAGTTATATAAATGTACCATTTCAGTTGGAATCCAATTGTGGCTGTGGTAAAAAAAAATTGTTCTTTTTTGGTACTTTGCATTTTTATCTTATTTTTTCTACATACATTCATACATATGTATATGTAGGTGTTTTAACGTTCATTTTAATTAACAATACAATCATTTATTAAGTTTTTTTTTGCTTGGTTTTATTTACAGTTTATTAATTTTTATCTTAATATTGCTTGAAGTTTGCTTAAGTTCACTAATCGCATATTATAGCCTGAGCATTATTTAAAATAATTTAATTCATAATATTTGTATTTGTAACACAAACATAAAATGGTGTGAGTGTGTGAATATTGTCTATATCTCTGATAGAAAACAGTTTCAGAGTCACTAATTTTAGATATTCACCAATATTTTAATTTGGTGAATTAAAAATATATAAATTAAAATAATTGTCAGTTCGTAAAAAAATATATATCAGATGCTGCTTATCCTTAGAGCCCATTGGTATCGCTCCGTCTTTAAAATTTAATGTAGATACTGGTACAATAACCCCGCGGAAAATTTGTGCCAATTGTATTAATGTACCGTTTCCTAAGTACCATTTGAGTACCAATTTAACCTAAGTCGTCCCTAAAGTTCCAATTGAGAACCAGTTTACACAAACACACTCACTATTTAACAACTGCGAGTCATTTTATAATATGCCTGTTAATTGCGCAATTAGCTACTCGTGCGAAATAGCAATCAGTGGCTGTGTATTTAATGTTTAAGCCTATAAAACCACATACGCTAGATGAGCACGTGTTCGATTCGGGGTGACGCTATTGACCTTAAGGAAAAATTATAAAATAAAACATAAATTTAATAAAAATTTAACGTTGAAGCCTATAAAACCACATACGCTAGATGAGCACGTTTTCGATTCGGGGTGACGCTATTGACATTAAGGAAAAATTATAAAATAAAATAAAATATAAATTTAATTGTGTTATATTAATCGACACTGAACCTGTCCTCTAGGACCAGTACTGTGACCTATTCTGCAACCTGTCTCAAGGGGCTTATTAGCCACCCTATGTAAATGTGACAAGTTCTTCTCATATAAAGTTCCGGAACTGGAACCCGTCACTAGCCCTGAGATCCTTTCACATGACAAGTTTTGAACCGGTTGTCTTTATTCTAGGCAAGCTATTTATGGTTTAGAATAGATGATTTGAATTTTTTGAATTACTTATGTACTAAGAAAATGTTACAATATATTTGTAACACAAATAATGTATTATCCAATACTTTAGGTGAACAAAACTCAGAATCTCATTTAAAGTTGATCTAAAGATGTCTGTCGTCTTATCACAGCCTACAATAATATATACAATTTTTGGAAATCCATTTGGCAAGTGATTAAGAATTTCTAATATCAGAGGTATCCTACTTTGAGCTTACTTGGCTCCGCCCTTGAGAGGTCTGTTAGGTCCCCCTTCCAAACTTAACATTGATCACTTCTTTGATACATAGGTATAAAATTGTATGTAAATCCAAATAGTCGATTAGAAGTTACAGATTTATTTCCAAAAATTTTAGATTCTACTTTACTGTGTACACAGACAAGTTATGTTTTGATAAAATTATTAAATTATTTCGTATTGGAATTCAATTATATCCGGTGTGCTTTGCCACCCCCGAAATGAAATACATAGTAATTAAATTGATTTTTATAGATATATGGATAGACAGATGTTTCCCGTGTAAAATTTGAAAATTTTTGTATTTAATTTTTATGCTCCCATAATCTGCTAATTTATTACACAAATGTTTTCATGTATGTCAAAATTCTTTTTGCAAAATTTGAGCATTCTAACTCCAATAGTTTCCCAAATATACGAATTTTTGCATATAATTCATATGGGAGATACCATGACCCCTACTTCTAGTCCGCCCATATTTTTCTTAAATATTAATATTGATACTAAGGTGGCCCAGACAAAATTTTAGAACTCTAACTGCCTTTATAATGGAGGTGCAACGCCCACTATTGCTAGTGTAGCAATATTTTTTCTAAAATATTCATTTTGAAGCTAATTATAGTCGTACAACACTCTAACTTTTATAGTTTCCCAGATATAAAAATTTTTGTATTAACTTTATATGAGAAATGTCACGCCAACTATATCTTTTCCCCCCAATTTTGCACAAAATGCTCACATGGACACTTAAATTTATTGTACAAAATTTGAGTTCGATAAAAAATCTCTGAGGAGCTAGATTTTTTGCAAGTAAAGAGAAGTGTATATTAAAGCCATTCCACTGATCTTTGTTAGAGCAATTTATGATTTAGAGACCTTTCAACCTGCCAGGATAGCAAACAGTTAATATTTTATAATTTTCTTTACACTTTGTTTTCCCTTAAAAATATTTTTTTTTTCTTTTTAAGAGCATATTTTTGCATTTTCACAGAATATTTTTTTTAGTGCATATTTAATGCGCATGAAACAATATTTTTTTGGCATTAAGGAGTGCGATAAAAAACCCTAACACAAGTTTTGCTTAAGCACTTTTTTCCAATGCAATATTTAAAATCTTTTTTGATCTAGTTATCTTTGAAAAATATATCAGTTCTTTCTTTTAATGACAACCAAGTTGATTAGTTATGAGTTTGATAAAAATGAGATGTCAAAAAAAATCCAAATTGATCCTACAAATAATTGGTCAAATTATTAAATATCTGCAGTGAAACTGTTTCCATGTTATTAAATGGTATGTAGAGAATTCGACCAATGATAGGAAACATAGAGCGGGAAGATGAAAGGCTTACATGATATTTTGAAGGCCAAGAAAATTTAAAGCATATTGAAATGTATTCCAAACACATCTGGTAGAAAAGCACCCCTGTGAGCTCAGTACGCAGGCTAATTTGTGCGAAAAGTTAATGCTACTGCGGAGTTGAAAACATATAAATCCCAAAATGTTCAAAACTGGAATGCTGCAAAGAAATTTAGAGGTCAAGGATTTAAAATTTAAAATCAAATTTCAAATTTCATACAAAAATTCGCACGTTGTAAAATGCACGACGAAACGAACGTGCTAAGAAAATTTTTGCAGCTTCCTGCTCAAAATTTATATGTTGGTGTTACTCGAGTATATGTTAAGTTTTGGACTGAAAATCTAATGAAATTTTATAAAGAATCCTCTGTTTGCAAGATTTATGCAGTTGCGTCAAAAGAAGCAAGTTATTTTTTACAGTGCGCTCTATAAGTACCAATAAATACAATAAAGAATGTTGCCAAAAAAAAATTTTCTCCTTTCATAAGATAGCACAATGGCTAAACATATTTTTGGTCCGATTTGTTGTCATGTTACCACCTAAGAACCTAAGGAGTGGTTTTGGTACCAATTATATAGTTTTTGCACTCAGAGAGGTGAATTCTTTAAATTATCCGAAGCTAACACCACTCTATAAGTACCGACAAATACAACAAAAAATGTTGGCAAAAAAATGTCTCCTTTCATAAGATAGCACAAAGGATAAACATATTTTTGGTCCGATTTGTTGTCATGTTAACACCTAAGAACCTAAGGAGTGGTTTTGATACCAATTATATAGTTTTTGTACCAAGAGAGGTGAATTCTTTAAATTATACGAAGCTAACACCAGTGAATAGATATTGGAATTTTGTGAAAAGAGTATTGAAAAGGAACTAAGAGATGTCCCAAAATATTGAAGATTTTAAAAGGAGATGGGCAGACTGTTCCAAAAAAGTGGCTTAAACAATAACCAAATGTGAAATGAACGGTTTACCGGAAAAGGTCTACAAGTCCATAAATAGTGGTTAGAAGAATAAAAATTATATTTTTCTATGATCTGTAGTATTTTATCAATTAAATGAAATAACGATGAAAGCTCTAACATCAAGCTTTTCCAAGATTAAAATTTTTTCGATCGCACTCATTATTCAGCTACTGTATGGTATCCTTGACCTTCAGTTTATTTTATTTTTTTTTTAGCTTTACACTCAAATATTTTCAAACTATAGCTAACTTTTATTGTCTATCAATTTGTGGAAGGATTTTTAATTTTGTTTCAAATCTATTGTCTCTAGTTGAAAAATACTTATTTTTTTCATAATTGAATAATTATTTTTAAACAGGAATTACTTATATGAAACATGGAATTTATCTTATACATACATGGAAGTCAAGCACGCTTTACTTACCTAAAAAGATAAAGAAACACATAATTAGGATTAATATAAGTAAATATTTCTTAAAAATACAAAATTTAAAAAATTATATACATAATTTACAAGATTTGTTTATGTAAACTAAACAAAGTTCTAAACCAAAGAATTCAAAAAATCCTATACAAGACTTCACTTTTAAGATTTCAGTGGGTGGTATTTTTTTTACTCAATAATTTAAATTTTATTGACTTAATACATTTAAACCTAATTTAATATTAAATATTTTCACAAAATTTTTGACCTTTTTCGAACATCTTGCACTTTAATTAAACTGAAATTTCCATTAACATTAACATAAACATACATACAAGTGATATTTTTCTATATATTATATATGTATGCATGTAAAATTTAAATAAATGCATATACATTCCACTTTATGTCAGTATATGTGTAATTTAATTTATTTGATTAATATTTTGTTGTTTGTTTGCTTTTCTTACGCTTTTCCTTCGTTTACCAAAACCAACCTCTTTAGTGAATGTATGTGTGTGTATGTGTGTTTTATGTTGATTTCTTTCATTTATTTGTTTGGTTTTTATTGTAGATTGAACTTTGGAATCGCTTATTTAATGGTGAAAATATTTCTCGTTCAGTTTTTCGGTAAGTATTTATGTACAACGTGTAAAGTAAAAATGAATATATATATTGATTTTCTCGTACAGAAAAAGAAGATGTTAAAATATAATAAAAACAAAAAAATATTAAGAAGAAAAATAAAACAAGACAAGAAAAACAACATTTAACGCTTGATTTAATTCAGATATATTTACACATGATATGGCATATACTTAAATATTTAAGTATTTATGTTCAAAAAATAATAATTAATATACAAGTTAAAGTGTATTTAATGATAATAGGTCAATAAAGACTATAAAAAAATCATTTATGAAAATCTGAAGAATATATATTTTTTTTAAAATATGTGTGGAGCTTAAGAAGCAACAATACATTTTGCATATAGGTCTAATTTATATATAAGGATATCACGGATTTTTCATTTAACGCTTATAAAAATGAATATATTTATTAATAACATATATAATATTTCAATAGAAAGCTTTTAATGATTTTCTAGCATTTCCTAAGAATTAAATAATGTTTCAAAGCTGTTATACGGAAATATACCCTTTTTAATCATTTTGTCTCATTTTAGTTAATATATCCAAGAAAAAAATAAAATAAATACGACTAATAAAAATAAAATTAAAATAGATGTTATTCTCAATAAAATTTTTAATTCATCCTAACCCATCAACTTCATTGATTTAATCAAGTTGTACTAGGAAAGTTTTATTGGGTTTTCATATTAAACAGTTATTAGTAACTGAGAAGGGTAAATACTACTGCAACATATAAAATTCTCAAATGATATGAGCAATATTGTAGGCGGTAATGTTGATGGAAGTTCCGACTGTTTCCGACTTTTTACTAGTCCTTCAGCTATTTACACAGAATTTAGTTGATGTTTCAATATTTATAGTCCAGTAGTTTGTTAGTATAAAAATAAATATAAATTAATAATTTTTTTATTCAGTATGATAAATGTACCACATATCGTGGTGCTAAGGAGTGTAAATAAGAAAATGAGATTATATATATGACGAAACTAGTTCATATATATGATAAATTGGGATTATATATATGACGAAACATGATTATATATATGAAAAAATGGATTTATAAATATGATAACTTATAATTATAAATATGATTATATATATGATAAAATGGAATTACATATGATATAATTAGTTTATATATGATAACATGAGATTATTAAATGATAGAAACATGATGAACTTTACTAATTAATTATAAAATGGTATCATAATAACGATTACGTACAAATATACTTATTGTTACCTGGAATCATAGTATCTTGCTCTTAGTTTATAGTCACCTAAACCATATTTTTTCTCTGCGTGAAGGTGATTTCTTCTATGTTTTTGTTAAAGAGATTCTTTAGAAAAATATGAATTAAAGTTACAACGGATGCTCTGTATTTCTAGTATTGTGGCATAAGTGTTTAAAATTTATTTATAGATTCTACCAATTTCTTTAGTTTTTAAAATAAACTATAATCCGTCTGGTCCGCTCTGAGTTCCATCCTGATTTTAACAGACAGATAGTCTGACAGACAGGGAAAAGGACAGAAGTAATTAAATAAATCGACTGAGAATCTCACTAACCCCCATCTATGTCACCGGAGAACGTTGAAAAATCTTTTTTGACATTGTCTTCTGAATTTACTAATATTTTGCCATTTTCATGAATTTATTTTCCAAAAAGTGAAAAATCGTAAAAGTGTGTAAATTTGAAAATCAATATCTCTAAAAGATTTTAATGATTTAAATTGCATAATAATATATCCTCTATAAATGTAGTAACCTAAAAGTAAAATAAAAAATTTAACATACATAAAAACTTCGAAACGGTTGATAATAGTTTTCTTTGTTTTTTTTTTTTTTTTTTTTTAATTTTTTTTTTTTTTTTTTTTTTTTTTTTTAATTGATAATATACTGCAGCTCATAGAAAAATATTATTTTTGTGAACTTATAAACCTTTTCCCTTTCATTTGAGATTTAATAGTTGTTGCAACCACATTTGAGGAACAGTCTTTCTATCTTCATTTAAAATCTTCAATATTTTGGAACAACTTTTTGGTCCTCTTCAATTTTCTCGTCACAAAAGTCCAATATCTCTTCAATGGTCTTAGCCCCAAACAATTTAGAGGATTGACCTCTCTTGGTGCAAAAACTATGTAATTGTTTTGGTACCACTACAGAGCGTTCTTAAGTAGGAACATGATGCTAAATCAGACCAAAAATATGTAGACCCATTGTGCTCTCTTATAAAGGAAAAATATTTTTTTGCAAACACTTTTTGTTGTATTTTTTGGTATTTATAAAATAACAAATAACTTCCTTCAACTGCATAAATCTTGCCATACCACGAATTTTTTGGAAAATTCGACAGCTCTTTCTAAACATTCTAAATATTTCCTTGGCAATAGAAACATTTTGACCAAGAAGCTGCAAAAATCTATCTATACAAACGTTTCTTCGAGCAATTTACAACATGAGAATTTTTGTATAAAATTTTATTTTAATTTTCATACCCCATTATTGGCTTCTAAATTTGTTGGCAGCATTCCAGTCTAGATTATTTTGGGCTTTATATGTTTTCAACTTTCAATAAGCATTAACATTTTTGCAAGAAATAGCCTAACTACTGAGCTCCCAGGGGTGCATTTTTATCATATGTGTTTGGAATTCACTTCAATTTTCTTGGTCTTCTCCAGATACTATTTAATATAAACAGTTCGATTGCAGACATTTAATTCTTTGTGCAATTTTTTATGACCTATTTGGATTTTTTTCGATATTGCTTATTTATTTATAGCACATACATTTTTTGTCTCTCCTTTTGATCAAACTCACAACAAATCAACATGGTTGTCATTAAAAATAACAACTGAACATTTTTTCAAAGATAACTAGATCAACCAAAATTATAAATATTGCTTCGGAAAGTTATGAGGCAATCCTGTCTTAAGATTTTTTCTATCGCATTCCTAAATTTAGTTATTTTACGCTTTTACACCCTTAAATTTTTAATATGAACTAGAAGTGCTTCATTTCCAATCTTTCCATTTCAAACTAGATATATTTAATATAAAATCACAAAGTAAATTTAAATGATAAATAAAACTCATTTTTTTCATTAAATTGGTTTAAACGTGTTCTTATATGAGCGAAACAATATACCACTATTGACCATTGATGCGTTTTTGCAATACCCGATATCTTTGAAACTAAAATGGCTACATACACAAAACTTTTGATTTTTTTATATCGTAATTATTAAAATAGACTGCATACGAAATTTCATTTTTTTATCTTAAATCGGGTAGCGGTCTGAAATTGGCTAAATAAACAATGATTACAGAAGCTTATATTTAAAAAATAAAGGAAGGAGGCCTCTATTATCAGATCCTTGTATTTATATATTAATAGGTAAATTTATTTACTATTAATAAATAATATAAATAGAAAAGGGTTTATGTGCCCTGTAAATCAAATTGAACTGAAAATGTTCCAAGTTTTAAAGACATTAAAGATAATAAATTATATTTTATTTAAACTAAATCTGAAGGCTCAACATTAAGAAATTGTTCTTGGTCTTTGGATTTGATATCGTAATTCGATCTACGTTTTGTGTTCTAAAAACATAACAATTTTAAACAAATTTTATTATCTTTAAACAAAGCTAAAGTGGAATTATTGTTAGAAAAAAATATAAATATAATTTTTGGGGGGAAGTACTTCAAAAGCAATGAAAAGAACTATAAAAGAATAACAACCTACCAATGACATTTACCAGCTAAGAGCAGAACTTCTTCAGCTTTTTTTCACCACTAAGTGATTTCTTCCTTCCAATGTCAGTACAATGTTAAATTCGTGACTTTTGTAGCCCTTTTTCAAATCTTATCTTACTGGAAATAAATACTGTATTTTTTTACTTTATTTGAATTATATAATATTATTATATAAATAAAGAAAAGGATAGTGGGAGTGACAATGTCCTTTGACTTTTTCAGTATTATTGTTAACCATATAATTACATCTTATTTAATAATTTATATATTTTTAGAATTATATATATAATAACCATATAACCATAACCATATAAAATATGGCATACAATTAAATATTTTAAATTTTGTATAGATTTTTTTAATGGCAACAAAAATCTCATACAATTTATCATTTATCATTAATATTTCATAAAATTTTAGTGAATATCATAAAAAGTCGGTTACAAAACAATTGGAACATGAAAGGTTTGTATTTTAAAATATTATTTAAGAATCTTTTAAACCTCATCCTTTCTTCTTGTGGGTTTACAAAGAAGAGAAGCATGTTGTTGTTGTTGTTGTTTTTTATTATATTTAATTTTGTTTCCTTTATTTTGCCCCCCATATGTTTGTGGTTTATTTGAAATGATTTCTTTTAAATTATTTGTATGTTTTTGTATAAAAAATAAAAAAATAAAATTCATTATAATTTATTTTATGTGTTTTTCTATTATTTTCATTTCAATCATAGTCATATTCGTTACAAAAAGTTTTGTTGTTTTAGAAATCATATAAAAGCATCCCCATAAAATAAATTTTATATTTCTTTTACAACAAATCAGCATTTGATTATTATAACATATTCAATATGTTTTTTTCTTTTTTATTTAAAAACATTTCTTTTACCCCCATCTATAGCAAATTTTTTTATCTAAAAAATCTTTTCATTTTTTTTTTGCTTTTCTTTTTCTTTTGAAATGTTTGTATTTTTTTTTTTTTCTGGCTGCTACTACAAAATGTAACACAAAAACCAACGAATGAACTAAATCAAACCAATAAAATAAAATAAAAAAAAACGAAAATACAAACATGTAGAGTCAACTTCATGAAGTATCAGAAACCTGAGAAAAAAATTGACTTGAATAGAAGTGAAGTTTACAAAGTAATACATCATTTGGACCGACAACCAGTACGCGGCATTGAAGTACGACCACCCGTTGTGCCGGCAGAGGTCGATATAAGAAAATCCCTACATTCTTAAGCAACTTTTTTTTTAAACTACAACATATATGAATCTCTTTTATACCAGCAAAAATATACCACTAAATAAGGTCTGCCAAAAGTGATTGAAATAAGTTTGTTGCAACCTGATTATACTGGGATTTTTCGTTATATTTTTTCTATTTTTGGTATGGCTGGCAAAACCAACATGAATGTGGCAGAAATAGAAATAAATAAAAAAAGAATACTCTAACAAAAAAGTTAAACATACTGCTGGATTTGTGTCATCCTAGTTGTACATTAGTTCTTATGGTAGTTTATAAAAAAAAAAAAATACAAAAGAAAGTTCTAGTTTTTGAGTACTAAGTTCTGTTTAGTTTTTTTTCCTTTTTCATTTCTTTATTCTTTAAAATATTTCAATGTAAAATGTCAGACAATCCAAAGAACTTTAAATGTAACTTGATAAAAAATACAACCAAATATACATACATACATATATATAATTTTCTTTTATTATACCACAATTGTTGGCAATAAAATGAGTTTAAGCATAAGAGAATGACATAAAAAACCCACAATGGTTTTTATTTTTTAAATTTTTAGAAAAGGTTTTTTTTTTTCATTTTCATTTAGCTGCCTACAACAAAGATTTTAATATTTCAAAATGTTACCAGAGTTCAATTTACTGCTGTTGTTGTCACTAACTTGGTAAGAATGAATTGTACAAAAAAAAAAAAAAAAACGAAATGACATGGTAATGAAATTGTTAGCACAACCTGCTATTAAAAAATATGTTAATATGTGTTACTGACTGGCTACTACAAACAACTTATTTTGTTACAACTCTTTACAATTTGCCATTAGGGAAACTTCAGTGACATTTAAATGGTTTATATAAAATTGAAGTCAGAAAAAGCAAGAAAGGGGACTTAGCCCAGGGGAAATTCATTAGAAAATTATTAAAATTTATACACATTTCACTGTCACATGCAAATGCTTGTTTGGGTCTTTGATTTTATCGCAACTAATACAGAGTATGACATTTTTATTAATAATATACATACATATATACATACGTAAGTATTTTAAAAAGTATTTGTGTAAATACATTTATATTTGTTCGTTAAAACTATTTGGAATATGTGTAAAAATATCTTGGATATTATGAAATGTAGGGGGTTGTAAAATAGTAAATAAAAAAATGATCCTATGAAAACTATATTATTATAAATGTATGATAAAATGCCCATTAATTGGAATTTTCTTTAGTTTAGATTGTAATAACGCTTAGGCGTCAATCCATAAAAAATGGTGTCGCAAATAAAGATCCAGGAAACTGCAAATTTCCTTAGTGTGGAAAATGTTGTAATATGAGCTGATCATAAATATTTCGTGAAATTGTTTATACTCTATAAATATATGGAATTACAGTATAATGGACATAACTGTGAAAATTGTGTGAAATCTTTGAAAGTTTTCAATCACTATAAATGTCCTAAAATATTTATTAAATTTAGTATAGTATTTTTTATGGAATATAAACTTTTTGGAATATAACACAAAGCTACAAAACGGCT
>MINK01173329.1:0-15153 GCA_001735545.1 Phormia regina
AAACAGTCTGTTAATCTATAAGATGTTGTGTTAATTTATCTTTTTTTTTTTTTTTGGTTTATAATCATAAGATATAAACAATTGTTAGTATTTCCACAAAGTCTAAGGATTCTTCTTCCTACTTCTGTCACTTTTTAGCGGTAATTTTTAAGTATTTATCTTCATCACCCTTTATTTTGTTTTAACTAAAGTGAAACAATTTTAAGTCTTCTACATAATGACGAAAAAAGGATTGTTAAACATTAACAATAATGTGTTGGTTAAAAGCTTTGCCATTGTTTTAAGACATAAGAATTTTTTTAATTGTTTAACTGGTGTGGGTTTGACAGTTACCAAAAATAAAATAAAATAAAAAATGGTTGCAGTTGTTTTGGTGGATTAAGTTAATGAATTAAAAAATAAAATATATAACATTAATTATTAAGATATTTATTCCCAACTTAATTGTCTCCTAAATCTTAAAAAAAGAAAATACATTATGAAATTTAGTTTATATTTAGTTTATATATCCTCAATAAAATCATAAATTGAACTTGCAAAACCTATCATAACCACTTTCTTCTTCTATTTCTAATAGATTTACTATTACTTCTTTAGCACACACAAAGAAAAGAATGGTTGTGGTGAACATAATCTAAGAGCTATGATTGGATTATTTAATTCCTTTTAAATTTTTTAATGCTATAAATAAATATTAATAATAATAATAATAATAATAATAATAATAATAATAATAATAAATATGATAATAAACATAAAGTGATCTAACTTTATCATATAATGTTTTGATTTCTTTAATATTGTATTTAAAATTTTGATCATGTTATGGTTCTACCCTATGACGTATTATATTATTATATCAAGAGTCTGATTAATCATAAATGTTACTTAAAAAACTATAAAAATGTTTGTAAAATTAATAAATTTCTCCTTTTCATGATCAAATATTATTTTTTCACCTACTATTTATCAGATTTATTAAATATTGTACAAGATAATATGCAAAGACACTTTTATTAACTTAATTATTTAATATTTAGTTAAATAATATCGCATCTACATTGAATCGCAACCAACTATATCAACGAAATGAAAATTATATTGAAATTAGGAAACAAAGTTTTAAATTAAATTGAATTTTCCAAACATATTTGTAAAAGGATACATATTATAATAACTTAAAACATTTTATTGCTCTGGGAATAATAATATTAAAATAATAAGAAATAATAAGAAATAATAATACTTATTACTATTTAGTTGTAGAAATAGTGATATTTTTTGTGAAACATCATTATTCTATTATACTAAAACTTTTATTGATTGTTTAAATTTTTTTCTAATTAACAAATGATAAAACTTAAACAAAAGCATTGTTATGATGAACACATTATTTTTAAAATTAATTAAAATTGACAACTGAACATAATATTGTTGTAGTGAAAATGCCGTAGTTGCTAACAGATTCAAGATTATTTAATGAATTAAATAATTAAAAAAAGAGGAAGTCCTTGTCGCCAAAAGTCTCAAAGCTCTCAGTTTAAATGGACCAAAGTCATTTAGAGAAGTGACTGATTTTGACGGGATAAATGACGGAGGGAAAAATTCCCAAAAAATGGACCGATTTCAATATAGTTTCGATTTCCCCCTATATGTTGATAGATTAGTCTGTTAGTGCCACAGCTGCTTGAACTACATTTTTAGAAAGTACTACCGCACAAATATTTCTGGAAAAGAAGAATATAAATGTAGCTGCATTTTAGAGAATTGATTCATAAACGATTATTAGAGAAGTTTTCAATATCTGTAAAGTTGTCAGTTTAAGCTGATCTTATCAGCTTAAACTCTCTCTAATGTTGACTTCCAGATTTGGGATCAGTTTATGCATTAGCTGCGTATATCAAATCCCTTGTTTGAGTGGGACGCAAACTAGGGATTTGATATATCCAGCATTTTTGCTGGAATTCAAGTTGAAACAAAATGCATTTCAAGCCTTAATGAATTAGACTTGTAGTATACTTTAGTTCAATAGCATTCTCCAGCAAAAAGGCAATTTAAATTAGAGTAAAATTGATTTCAATTGAAATAAATAAATTATTTTAATATTTGAATCCACGTCAGATTCTAGTAAATATTCCAAGGCTTGAATTTTCGAAACTTTTTTTGTTTATTGGGATGTATTAAACAAACATTTGATTTTATCAAAAATTCAAAAAAATCAAAAAAAGCTCCATGGCTGGTCTAAGTGAAATGTTATATTCTGAACTAAATTAAATTGATTCTGAACTTGGTCCACTAATGATACATTAAATTCTGCAATTTAACGATGAGCTTTTGAATGGTGGAACTAACAAATTTACATTTTGAGATCCATATTAAAACTGGACTTTTTACTACTAAGCAGTTACTTCTCACATTTGGTTATCAACAAATTCATTCAAAAATTGATGTGGTTTCTCACAGACATTGTTCTACCCCATTAGAATCTAAAATAAACAGATTATACCTTCCCGGAAAAAATCTTTCAAATATGGTTACACTTACCAAAACAGATAGAAATAAATCTTATGAAATTATTATCAATTTCAAACTATGCTTTCACTAACATTAACAACAACCCCCGCTTTCCCCCCAATTTACTAAACAACTGCAATACTTAATTAAATAAAAACACCAAAACCTTAAGGGTGGAGGAAACTCCAACCGTTAAGTAAATAATTATAAAATCCAAAAACTTAAAATACTAAACGGGAACAACCAAAAGAAAACTGTTCGATGTTAACACCACAGTGATAATGATAATTTTCACACTTTTATTACAAATGAAATAAATGAAAAAAAAAACTGTTTAAGAAAATATGTTTCTTTTCTTTTTTAATGAATTAACAGTCTTAACTTTTTCCTACAATCAGTAGGCCTTAAAGAAAACAGACCATTGGGTGCAGTTTATTAAACTTAAAAAAAAAAAATAATCAACTTTTCTTCCTATTGTTTTTAATAGGTTTCGTGGTGAATGTGGCTTTCCAACCATTATTATCTTATAAATTGAAACAAAGGAAGAAAAAAAATAATAATAAACGCACAACATTTGCATTTAAATTTATTTGCGTTTTGTTTTGAACAGTTGGAGCCCAAGGACTTTTAATTGCTTAATTATGTAAAACAGTGTAGTGAGAAAAAAAACAATTGTCTTTAGCACACAAATTATTTTTTTCTTTTTACACAATATAAACTTTACTTTGAGAGTAAAGTATTTAAAAAGTATTGGTTGGTATGGCAAGTTGTTTAAAGAAGTCTTGTTAACAAGAAAATGAAAGCGTATAAAAAAATGCAAACCATTTGGAATAAGTCAAGTAATTATTACTTTGAATGTTAAGAATTTTATTTTTTTTTTTTTAACATTTTCTTGATTTCAATTAAAAGTGATATACGAGGGTTTTAATGATTTCGGGCGATTATATAAGAACATACAAGATCTTGAACTAAATTCAAGTGAGATCATAGAAAGACTGATTATGACAAGAGATTACACACAGAAAAAATAATATTATTGGACAATTTTGCCATTAAATTATGGTATTTTTTAAATTGTATATTATTTAAGTATCATCATAATATTTTAATGTTGGCAAACTTAGAAATAAATGCGAACATATAAATAATTGCAAATAGTATTGTAGAGTTATTTCAAACATATTTGCAAAATTATTTACAATTATTTACAGGTTTTTTTCTGTCTTTATTTGGACTATGTCAGGATATTCAATTAAGTCCGCTTTGGACCTTAACTTAATAAAAAATTTGACTGCTTGGAAACTACAATGAAAATTAATTTGAGATGTTAAAGGTCTTATGATTGATGTTAATCATAATAAAGTCAAATTAAATTTTGAAGCAATATAATTTATTGCAAATTTAATAAAGACCTGATAAAGTTGATTTGGGATTTTTAAAAGCTCCATGATTGAAGGTAATTTGTGATTGTCTACAAATATGAAATGGGCATAAATATGTAACTATAATTTAATCTAATTTGGCCTATACTTGAAGCTTTATGAAGATCTACACGATGATCACGACAACTATTCAATGTTTATATAGCAGTTTTTCATTGATTTCTGTAATACCATGTTCATGATAACAACGTTTATGATTCTGTTTAATCATTTAATGATTACCCACAATCAAAATTAATAGGTTGACTGAATTATAAATATTTTTGTATGAAATCATATTTATGAAAAATCAAAACATTTAGTTAATTCTGCAATTATTAAGTTAATTCTACAATCATTTGGTTAATTTTACAAATATGTTTAATTCTACTACCATTAATTCCATTTTTTTAATAACTTTTGAATACACATTCTTGTGCATTAGTCCAGTAATTTCTTAGTACATATATTAATTCTTATTTAGTTTATATATGAACAAATATAAATTGATAAAGTTTGCTTTTATACAGTATGATGATTGCCTCACATATCGTGGTACAAATGAATATAAATATAAAAACATGGGATTATATATATGATAAAATTAGTTCATATACATAATAAAATATAATTATATTTATAATAGCAAGGGATTATATTATATGATAAAATAATATAATAAAATAAAATACCTTTTCTTAAAAATTGTTTTCAATTCCACCATGTTTTTTTATAATTTAATGATCTTATGTTATCACATATAACATATTTTATCATATATATAATCCCAAGTTATCATATTTATAATTTTTACTAAAAGTAATAAGTAAGGTTTTAAACTTTAATAATAAATTATTAAATGGAGTCATAATAATGATTAGGTACAAATATACTTATTGTAACCTGGAATCATATATTGCAATCATAGTATGATGCTCTTGTTTATGGTCACCTGAATCATATTTTTTCTCTACATATATATTGGTATATAATGAATAAAATAAATGTGGGCTATATGAAATCATGGGATTGAATTAAATTCGAAATATAAATACCCTTTCCAGTTTTAAGACTTTATACAAAACTACGTTTGAAGCTATAGAAAACCAGCATAATTAGTTGTACTATTGAACTAAATGTGCAACTATAACTAGGACTTGGTTGGAAACGAAGTAAAACTATATTAAATTTACATTGGAACTAAATAAAGAATTTAAACTTATTTTAATCGATATAAAAAATGCAATAAATTTAGCTAACTTGATACTATTAAAGGACTTTAGGTTAAAGCTTTTTTAGTGTAATAATGTACCTCCGATTAAAACAAGAAATTGACTAATTAAGATCATTATAAACTTTAAATTAAATCTAAAGCTAAGTGTACATCGATGCTAATTTGGGCTAACGTCCAAGCAGCCCAGCGAGAAATTGGTAGCAATTGGTGTAATAGTACCGGTCCCTCAGTGCCAGTTGAGTATCAATTAACAACTAATAGCCCCCAAAGTTCCTGTTAAGTGCCTATTGACACCTAACAGTCAAAGTTCCAGTTGGGAACCAGTTTAATCAGTGAGATCTGATGAACTATTAGCAACTCAAGTGCAATAATAATCTGTGGCTAAGTGTGAAAGACTATAAAACATAAGATAAATAAAAGTAACCAGGGTTCGTGTCGGGATACAGTCATCGACTTTAACAAAAAAAATATAAATTTTAAATATATAAAAAATAAAAAATATACAAAAATAAAACAATTTCCTATTTGTTTTTATAAAATTGTATTATATTTAGCAATACAGAATATGCCCTTTCGTGTTAGTTCTGTGATCTGTCCCAAAACTGGTTTAGAAGGGTGAATTTCTCCCTCCAAGGACAACGTCATATTAAAGGGACAGGTCTAGCTCATATCCCTGCAAAAATAAACAGAAGGCATTATTAAGGAAGTTTATTTTCACTACTTCCAAAGAAGCAATAGATATATATTTTCGAGATCTTAAAAAGTAATAAAAACAACATTCAAAGATGTAATTAAAAATATATTCAGAAGATCTTTTTTCAAATATTTGTTACGAAAAATTAATTAAAAAATTATATATAATAAATTCCATTAAATTTCCCTGCAGTGATAAAAATAAAAATTCATCGTAGACATGAGTTCCTATTCATTGAATAGGTATCCAAAAAGTGAACATCTTCCTATGACAAGCCTATGTTAAATTCATTGGCAATGATCCAAATTTGCACTACTTCTGGATCACAAGTTCAGAATCTTATTGACTTCTTTGGATGTTCTTTTTTTGCTGGGTATAAAGTGTTAGATCTAGAAGCGGTCGCTGTCACTTTGGACCAATCCTATGACACGTTTTGTTCTTTTCGTTCTAGGAGGATATTTTGGCTATTTATAAAGCGATACGATTAAACTTAATACGACGTTTTATGAAGACCATCGTTTAAAGCTAATTTAAAGCTATAATATGATTCGTGATGAAACCTGGCAAAAACTTGTTGACTTTTGGTAATGAACACTGCTTACTAGGCTCATTTCTTGATAATGAGTTTTCATTATTTTTCGCATTTCTTTGAGTAGTGGAATAACTTGTTACCAGTGTTAGCAGTTTGAATTTCTTCTAGTATTTGAAACTTTTAACAACGCAAATAAATTTAAGCAAATATATTGAGTAGGAAGCCAACATTTTATTTTGATTATTGAAAAATTTTGTAGTATTTGATTATTTACTTATTCAGTTGGGGAGCAATGAATTCGTAGTTATCGCCATATAAAGATTTTTTGCTGGGCAACTATTTAGAGTTTATAAAACTATTAAGAGTTTATAAAACAAACCTAAATTAAAACGAATTATAAAATAGTATTCTTTATTTTTTACCTTGACCCTCGTATTCACTTTGAATACCATTTTTGTTCTTTTGCTATTGACGTCAAGTTTTTATTTTGTACTTTTTGTAGCTGGTTCTTCTTAATTTAAATTAATGTCTCGGTTATCCTCAAAAATGCAAATAAACAGATATTTTATATATAAATTGTTTGCTTCATTTCAGTGAAACTACAAATACTTATAATATATAAGAAATAACATTTTTCTTTTGTTGTTTTATTTCGTTAAATACTCTGACAGAGACACTTTTGCGAAAGAAAAAAAAATCACTTTAAAATATTTTCTTTTTCTTTGTTCTGTTCTGTTCGATTTTTTTTTCTTTTTTTAAATTATTGGTCTTTTAACCGTTTCATTTAATTTAGTGTTTTTTATATTTAAATATTTCTTAAGATGTTTTTTTTTGGCAATCTATAATAATGGTCTATATATCATTTTAAGTAAATGATTGTTGTTGTTTTTTTTTTTAATAAATATTTTTTTCAAGAACCTTGTATTGGTAAGCCACAAAAACCAATGAAATGTTTTTAGAAGATAATAAAAATATCTAATATTTTTAAGCAAAAAAAAAAAGCTAATGAAAATATTTTTATTTTAAATATATTTATTAGATTAGCTAATTTAACATAAGGCTTTTCAGGGGATTATAAATGAAATATTGTACCAGACTTATAGATTTATTATGAAAAATATTTTTGTTAAATTTTGTTTTCTGATTTCTAAATAATGAATGGAATTTCTTTAAAAATAAATTTTATTTTAAATAAAAACTGCCAGGATCACAACTTAACAATGACACAAAAAAAAGAAAGTCATTTTATTCATTCTCTTGACTTAATGACTTAATATTTTGTTGAAAAGATTTCTTTCCTTTATTTGAAATCTTAATTTAGACCACACATTATGACCCTTAAGAATTAAACGAACTAATTTATTTAAAAAGAAAGTAAAACTGTTTGTTTTGCAAAAATCTTTTTAACAAAAAAAATTCCAAGTGACGACATAATTAGTTTAAGCATATAGGGTGTTCAGTCAATATGTTTCTATTATGTTTAGCATGCAACAAATGATTTGCAGTAAATTGACCAAGAAATCTATGTTATGATGACTTAACAACTGCTACAAAAAAAGGTAGCAAGCTGTTCCATTGTTTTAAATACAAAATGAAATCCATGAATGAAAGGACTACTCATACTTGAATATTCTTTAACAAAGTACTCTACACTTTTTAAAGCATTTAGCTAAAAAAAGACCACCTTGATGTTTTTTCTATTGCTGTTTTTATTTGCAAATATTACAAATGTTTATTTTTAAAAATTTTTCTAAATAAAACCAATATTTGGATTTGTTTGTTTATTTTCAAAGAAATTTATTTTTACAAAAATAATGTTGCTTAAAATAATTTATTTCACTACAATCATGTAAACATTTCGATTATTTGAAATTTTATAAATGTTTAAAAGTGTCTAAATTTCCAAAAACTTTGACATGATTTTCAGAAAAATTAAACAACAACAAAAAAAAATTTGAGAAATATAAAAATAGTACGAGGGTTTATGGAAAAACATAAATATAAATTGAAGCTAATTTAGTACCAAATATTAGGAGAATTTTAAAGCTAATTTGGAATTAAGTATATAAAATAAAACTAAATATATAAATAAAATATATATGGTAAAGGGAAATAGTTGAAATAACATAAATAAAGTCCAACAGACGATAAGATCAAATTTTTATTTTGTAAAATCAAATGATTAAAGTTAAATAAAAATCAATTATAGAGTTTAAATAATGAATTTAAAGTCTCAATACAGCCAAATAATTAAACCTAATTTTGGGCTAATTACAGGCAAATAATTAAAGTTCATTTTATAATGAATAAAGTGTAATAGTTGAAACTTTATTGAGCCTAATAGAGTCCAAGTATAGAGGTTAATTTAAGACTAAATAATAAATTAATTTGATTCTAAATAACGACCTGTTATGAGAGCAAATTTGGAACTAAAATGTCTATCAGACACATAAATTTTAATTATTAACTAATTTTGTATTGGAATTTAATTATATTAGTTATTAATATAATTAATTTTTTATTGGTGTAAATTTATATTTTACATAAATTGTCAGTTCTTAAAAAAAATATAAAGAAAAATTTATTTTTTTCTATAAAAATGTAGAAATAAAATAAATTTAAAAAGTTTTTCAACAATCTTCAGCTCATTATGTCTTTTTAAGAAAAAACAGTAATATTAATAATCAACTATTGTAGTTATTAATATTATCATTTTAATGATTGGAACAAAATCAATTAAAAATTAATTAATTTTACAAATTTCGTAATTGAGGTAGATTTGTGCTTTTTTTTTTTTTTTTTGAAAATGAAAATACTTTTGACAGGACTAAATAACGCATAAAAATTGAAAATAATTTTTAGATATATAAATACAAGCTAAAGGAGTTCTTTTTAAGACTAAATAAAGTAAAGAAATTGAAACTAATGTGGTCGTAAAAATAACCTAAATTAAAGGCTTTAATAAAAAATTATTTGGGACTAATTAAATGCCTTAATTGAAACTAATTTCCAAACATATAAGCAAGCGAAATAAAGTAAAATAGTTAGAGCTAGTTTAACCGTAAATAAAATCAAATTTGGTACCAAATAGTCGATGAAATGTTATAATGGGACAAATTAAATGCCTTTAAATTAGCCCAATTTAGGAGCATATAAATTTTAACTACTGAAAAAAATTAAAGACTATACAGAAAATAATATTTTAAATTATTTTTTAATAAAATTATTAACTAACTTTGTATTGGAACTCAATTAT
This sequence comes from Phormia regina, assembly GCA_001735545.1. Lineage (NCBI taxonomy): Eukaryota > Metazoa > Arthropoda > Insecta > Diptera > Calliphoridae > Phormia > Phormia regina. Next base: position 9,652 of record MINK01173329.1, read on the forward strand.
ATTATTTATTAATACAATTAATTAACTTCCTAATTAGTTTAAAATTATTTTTTGAATAAACTGACGGTTCTATAAGGAAAATTTAAAGATTTTTTTTTTATAAAAATATAGAAATAAAATAAATTTAAGTCAATTTTCAAAAATTTTTAGCTCATTATCTCTATTTAAGAAAAAGCATTAATAACAAAATTAATCATCTTATGTATTAATATTATCATTTTGATGATTGGAGCAAAATGAATAAAAAATTAATTAATATAAACAATTTAGTAATTAAAGTTGATTTTAACTTTTTTCTGTGTAAATATACGCAGAGAAAATTATTAACATATATTTTTCAATAAATTTTGCATTAAAATTGAAGCAAAAGTGAAATAAGAATTAAATTTTAGTAAGATTTTATTTCTCATTTAAATTTCTATTTCATTCAATCATCCACTTGAATGAATTATTAACTAACATATTTGATGATTGATTTTATATTTTGTTTTTTTCTGTGTATTTAGATTATTACGGTACTTTAAGACATAATGAAAATTCAATTTTTGAAGGTTTTTTGAGACTACTCTAATTATTAAAAATTATAATAATTGGTACTATTTTAATTCAAATAATTGAATTTAATTTCGTACTAAATATATAGCTATGATTGAAGCTAATACAGAACACTAATTAAAAACATGCAAATGAAATTAATTTGGGATCTCAATAAGTTATAACAATAAAATTTTTATTTTCTTGACTATATTAAGTCCTCGGAATGAATCTAATTTAATCGAATAATATGAATGAATATAATTTAATCGAATAAATATAGTTTGGAGTAGAAAATGTATAAACAATTAAGACAATATGAAATGAAATTGAATCGAATCGAATAAAGCCCTATTTTTAAAGGCTAAATGGAACTAATTAAAATTTCGTTAATAAAATTAATTTAGTATAATATGGTGCTAATTATATAGTTACGATTTAAACTAATCGCTTATACAAATGAAACAAATTTCGGTCTAAATTAATTCTAACGACTGATTACATTTTATACCATATGAAAATTTATTATTGAATCAAATATAGATTGAATTGAGAACTAACGATTAAAGGTAATTCAAAATATTAAAATTTATCAAGGACTATATTAAGAGTTCTGTTTGAATCTAATTCGATACCAATTGCGGCTAAATACTAGCGTACAAATAATATGAAGATTTATCGAAATAATTAATTATGTATTAAGCCTAAAGTAAACAAATAATTGCATCGAATTTCGATCTACTTTTAAATCTAATATGGATTCAATTAAAGGCCTTAGACTGATTATCATTTGACTCATAAATGCGCTCAAAGAAAAAGATGGCGAATAGCAACCTAAATCGAGTAGTCTCTCTCTAAATTATATTATGGTTGGATGTAGCACCATAATGTGCTTGAATGTCAATAAAAATATTGTTTATCTACAATCATATGTACTTGATTCATATATTAGATTCATGTAGACAACAATAATATGGTTATATTGCAAAACAAATATTGTTGCAAACATTTATGAAAATAATTTATATATGAAAATAATTTATTCAATTGAAAGCTTGTTTAAATTTACATCTCTCAACAAAATGATAACTAAAAATTGTGAAAAATTAAAAACAAAAAACTATTTTCAATTAATAAATTAATCAAATCAATCAAGTAGATAATCGAATGAATTAAAAATATGTATAGAAAATAAAATCATACTCAAATTTATTTTTTATTTTCTTTAATTAAATATATTTATTAAATTTTAATGCAAAATTAAAAAAAAAAAAAATTGTTAATTGACGAAAAGATAATAATTTTTTTGTGTTGTTGCATATGTACTTGAATCATGTAACAGCAATATTGTTCTTTGTGTTCAGGATTCTTATGAGAACCTATAATTAAAACTTTTTGGGACAAAATAAATATCTATGATAAAAGCGTCCAAAGAAAAGACGACCACATACATGTTAAAAACGATACCATTTGATGTCAACAGTGCATATGCCCCATACCGAATTATCGAAAATTTATGCTTATTGGCTTCAATTTGGCATAATTTAAGAATCAAGTTTTCTAATTTGTATCTTTAAATATAACAAATTTATAAAATAGTGGATTTTGAAACGATTTTTTCTCTCAGTGTAGGATTTTACATAATAAATTTTACAGTTTTTTTAAATAAATTCTCTTCCAAATCAAATCATTTTAGCTTTATCTTAAACTTTTTCTTCCACCCTCCTATGTTAGAAAAGTAGTCAAAATTTTATTTGAAAATCCTTTTGTATATTTTTGTTGGATTTTTTTTTTTGGAAACTTATACTCAAACCACGTCCATAATGTATTTGGGAAGTAGTTTATTAAAAGGATTGAACCAAAAATTTACACAATGCACTTAAGTCTGTCTGTCTATTGGTTTGTATGTTTATTACACATGTATACTCGAACATGCACTCACTCACACTGACATCGTCAGACAATTGCAATATACATATACATATGTATGTATTATATGCAGGGTATGTGAGAATGTGTAAGTTTTTACCCTGAAAATGACTAAAACGTCAAGCGTTAAAATAGCGTTAATGTTTGACACCGAACGTAGCATGTTGTTGTTTTTGCTGACTATAAAAACCCCCCACCATTGGTGTAAGCTTAAGAGGAGAGGAATTGAAAATTAATTTAAAAAGCAGAAAACTTTTGGATTATTTTACTTATACGGGTCAGGCAAAGGTTAAGATCAAGATTTACTATTATTTAGAAAAAAATTAATGGGTAATTTCCATCTTTCTGAATTGATTCTCTAATATATTCCATAATATTTAGAAAACCTAATTTTGTTTAATTATCAATTGCTCTACTCAAAATGGCATAGTTTAAAAGTTTGGTAAAATTTTATGTAAACTAAGTACGTGAAAGTTAGTGTAAATGTGGATGACGTTTGGTCGGAATGTTCGGTTTGTATTTTGCAATTTGACTTCATTTGCTGTTCACTGGCAACCCGCTCAACCGGAAATTGGAGGTGTGCGGCAAAACACGACGTGACGTGACATTTCCTCTTCGTCAAAATGTCAAAAAAGTCTGCAAAAATTGTATTAAAAAAAAACAACAACAACAATAAAAACAAGAGAGAGAAAAACAAAAAAAATAAAAACGCGAAAATTGCAACACCATTAAACTCAATGAACTTAAACAACAACAACAATAATAATAACAGCAACAACAAAGACAATAATGTAATGCGTAACATGTGCAAGAGCTTTAAAATGCAACTACAAAAAATAAAAAGAGAAAAAAACTGACAACAAACAGTGGCTATGAAAAGTGGACAGCTAAAGTTCAACAAATTAATATTTAAAAAAACTGCAATTTAATGCATAAGCTGGAATTTGTTTTTAAACTTAAAACATTGTTTTTAAAGTTTAATTTATTTATTAATATTGTACTTTACCATCAAATAAAATGTTAAAAAATTTTCTTTACACTGTTTTAATCCTCTCTAAAGCTACAACCATTTTTTATATTTTCAAACCAATAAAAAGTAGATACAAATAAAAATAACTTTAATATTTTCCTAACACTTTAACAACAACAAGGGTGACTAAATTTTTTAAATTGTTTTAATACCTTTAACTATAAAATGTTTATTTTTTTTCTTTAATTCTTGTTTATCTAGACTATTAACTAATTAAGCAATTATGTTGTCACCATATTTAAAAAACATTTATGGATACAATTTTAACGGTTGCACCCTCTTATTTATTTTCATGTCTTTTACTTACTTCACAACATTTCAAATAAAAATGTTGCTGTAAAAATTGTTGTTCAAATTTTATTGGTCTTTTTTTTTCGTTTTACATGCCCATTTATTTGTTGGGTCTTCCAATTACTGCAGCAGTTGTTTATTAGTTAAATTTGTCTTTAAAACGGTTGCGGTTGACCAGTTTTACTGTGTGTGTGCAACGGAAGATCATTGGAGTTTAATGTGGAGTTTATCAAGCGTAAAAGTTGTATTTATTTCCAAAAATGTAGGGCCTAATTTTAATTTTTCTAAGAAAATTTTATAAAAAATAATAATTATTATATGACATTAATAATGATATGTTAGTAATTTAATATGGTTGTCAAATTTTGTTGTGATATATTAAAGAGATTAATGTTTGGGAAGAGGAACAACAACAAATTTATATTAAATATTTAATAGGTAAATAAAACAAATACAGACTGCAAACTTATTACACAGAAAATAGTACAAAATTGACTTTAATTACAAAATTGCTTATATTAATTAAATTTTAATTAATTTTGCTATAATCAACAAAATGATTATATTAATAACTTTAATAATTGATTTTATTATTACAGATTTTCCTTAAATAGATATATGAGCTGACATTTTTTGAAAATTTACTTAAATTGATTTCATTTCTATATTTTTGTGAGACAAGTTTTTCAAATTTATTTATTAAAAAAATTGACACTGAAAACATTATTACTGTCTTTTTTCAATTAACACAATTGTTTAAATTTTTATCAAAATTTAATGAATATATTCAAATAGAAATAAAATAAAAAATATTTTCCTGTTTTTAATTTTGTACAGTTTTTAGTAATTGATATTTTGGTGAGAGGTTCATTCAATTAAACAAATTTTTAATTGAATGAATGATTTTCTTACATATTTATGGTAAATATTTTTCTGTAGATAGATACTACTTTTACTATTATTACTACTACTTCTACTACTAAATAAGATAAATACCAAGTAAACTAAGAGAATTTGAAGTTTTTATTCAAACACAGAAAAAATTATTACCATATATTTTTCAATCAACACAGTTGTTTAATTTTGCATTATAATTTGATAAATATATTCAAGTAAAACCGAAATAAGAATAAAATTTACACAGAAAAAAGTAAAAATCGACTTCAATTACGAAATTTGTAATATTAATTAAATTTTAATTGATTTTGCTCCAATCATCAAAATGATAATATTAATAACTACAATAATTGATTTTATTACTATTGTTTTTTCTTAAAAAGACATAATGAGCTGAATAATGTTGAAAAACTAGTCAAATTTTTTTTATTTCTATATTTTTATAGATAAGATTTAAGTTTTCTTTACATTTTATGTAAGAATTGTCAATTTATCAAAAATATAAATTTATACCAATTAGAAAATTAATTATATTAATAAATAATATAATTAAACTCCAATAGAAATTTAGTTGATAATTTAATTAAGAAAAATATTGAAATATTTTTTTCTGTGTATAATTTATTATTATCGATAAAAAACCAAAAAACACCAAATAGATACACAAGAAGGACATAATTAACAATCTACAAATACATACATACATACATATTTATTTAAATCACGCATACAGTGGGCAAATAATATAATTATTTTTATACTTTTCACCGCAAGTATAAATTTTTTATTTCATTTGTAATTTCCCCAAAACAAAAAATATA
>MINK01173330.1:0-15036 GCA_001735545.1 Phormia regina
ACAACAAAGATATAACAAAAATACAGAAAAAAATTAAGTGCGTTTATAGGAATATGCTCCAGTGTATAATGGTTTATTTCTTGTATTTCTTATTTTGACCTTTGAACTTTCGGCCTAAATAACTCTCTATATATAAGTTTTAAGGTAATTTCCTTGTGTGTTATTAATAATTGGGATTTCTTTTTGTCCATAACTCCCAAACTAAATATGGCTCCAAATATAAATTTTATATCCATATGGAGAAAAAATCTGGATTAGCCAAAAATAACTAACAGTGGTTATATAAAATATGAATTAGAACTATAAAATAGTTCATGGACTAACTGGAAACATAATGCGCATTAATCAAAGCTTAACTTGATATAAGATTAGGCCGATATCAGATTAGTCCTTCGTACAAAAATACGTCTCCCACCATCATATTTAAATTTTAATCGAGATTATCCACAAACATATAATCGAATACAATGTGCATTAATATTCCAAATGATTCTACATAAAAAATACTTAAGAAAGAATAATCATTTTTGTACATTAATAAAAATGATATAGTCTCAAGCTATTTCACACTTTTACATATTTATTTAATTACTTTAAATTTTACTTGGAATGTTCAATCTGCAATTTTTGTGCTTAACACTAGGTATTTAATATAAAATTTATAAAATAATCGAAAAATAAATTTTAATAATAAATAAACCTCATTTTCAATTATATTTGTTCAAAAGTGTGTGGCTTATATGAACCAAAAAATATACCCCTAATTTACCATTCATGCGTTTTCGTTTAGCTATGTACACAAATTTTTCGATTTTTTAATCACAATTACTAAAATTGGCTGCGTATCAAATTTCAACAATTTATCTTAATGCTATCGGGTAGTGGTCTGAAATGGATTAATATATTAATAAGTAATATCTTTACTATAAAATGCAAAAACAATTGTTATGGGACGAGAAAATCTTTTTCAAATTAATATAACAGACGTTTTTTTAATTAATATAAATTTTTCGTAAAAAATAACATAATTTTCAGGTGCATTTTAAGAAATTTCTACACTTTCGATTTTAAAAAACATTGACATTTAATCTGGGACAATTAGATATTATATCTGTATGTATGCTAAATATTAGCAAAATCGGAAAACATAGAAAATATTTTTGGACATTCTCCCATGGAATATAAATATTACATTACATTATTACATAATTTTCAGGTTTAAGATTAATTTAAAGAAACTAAATTTCAAATTTACATTTTAAATATTTTTAATAACATTTTTGAGGGAACATGATATTATAGACATAAAATATAACCCCTTCAAAATTAAATTAACATATCGGAAACGTTGTATAATTTAAAACACAAATTTGTTGGTAATAAATCTGAATCTCCNNAAAGTTGACTACTACAAATGAAGTCTGATTTTAAAGATTTTTATACTTCGGTAAAGTGCTGGGCAAGAAATGAAATAAAAAAAAAATAATTTTACTTACATAAGGGTTCTCTTACAGTTAAAAAGATATTTAAACTAGAATTTTGAGATCATGAATTATTATGCTAATATGTTTTTTGAGCAATTGAGAAAGCCGTTTATATAATTGACCTTTTTCATAAAATCTGTTCTCCTGCATTCGATTTTGTCCAGGAGGGAAGTAGTTTAGTGTTCTAAATCTATTTAATGAAAAATTATGGTGACCAAATTTAAAAAAGAAAAGTTGTAGTAATCATGCTGTAACCACATTTTTTCTCTGCAAACATAAAATAGTTGTAGTAACCATGTTTTTTCTCCCCATGTTATTTCTACACTTATCATATTTTTCCAAATAAAGCATGGCAAATTTGAAAATATATTTACTGGGTTATCTCTATATACATATATAGACATGAATATGTCATTTTATACGTGCTTAAAAAATCAAACTTGTCTATAACGACGAAACATGGTTTCTATTGCGAAATCAGTGAAAGTTATTTTTAAAGTACTGTAGCAATTCTTATTTGGTACGTTATAGAGAAGTTCAACTGTAAGTACTTGAACATGTAATGAATGAATGGGTGGAAAAACATAAAACAAAAATTGTTAGAAATGAAGCAATAAAACATCGTAAAACAAAAATTGCATTTAGATAGAACACTTTTGTGGACAACTCGAATATTGTTTTCAAACACTCCAAAGTGAATTATTCATTCATACATTCATTTATTTATTTTTTTTTTAGATTTTATAAATCGTTTTTATACATATTATTTAGAAAAAGTTGTTGGCATTATTTAAAAGCTACAAATTTAATTGTAATTTTCCTTGATTAAAAAAAAAAAAATATATTTATACTTTCCAGAATCAAAACTTTACTTATTATACAATTAGGTAATCCAGACCGAGTTTTCCGAGAAATTTTTCATGTCCTATATTACAGGAATTCATGGGAATTTTTAAATCACTACAACGGAAGAAGTGAAGTTTAACAAAAATATATTTTAAATCTAAATCAATTAAAGTTAAAATTTTAAAAGGTCACTATTAAGTCATTTCAAGAATAGGTTATTTATATCACTTTATTATGACTCTATGTTATGAATTCAATTAAACTCTTCATAAAACGGACCTTCAGCAAATGGAAAAGTACATCTGTTTGTAGAGAGTTTTAAAACGTCTTTTAAATATACGTTACCTATTGAACATTGAAGACATACATAATTCAAAGGGCTTTCGATTTTATAAAAGATTTTATTTCATTTAGTTTTAATTAAAAATATAAATAAATACTACAGTGGTAGTAGTTAAGTCATAAAAAGTCTTAACAAATGAAAAAATTTTAATGAAATAAATATCTCATATACATATATCTACATGAATTTGAAATTATTTAAAATTCAGTCAGTATGTTATATAATTATGTACATGTTTTAATATAACAGAAGGTATTATATCCTATAAAATATTAAAATATTCTTCTGGCTGAAAATAATATTCACTCCAGCCATTTAATTCTCGTTCGACGAATGAAGGTCGAAACTGATCGCAAGCCTTGACTTAAATTTGTTGGACAAACTATATTTTTTTTTTTTATCATTCATAATTTATTAAAAAAAACACTTTCTTTCCCCGATGGATTGCTATGACGAATGTAAAATATATAAATTAGAATATATGAATCATTTGCATTTTGGACGAAATTCATAAAAAGAGTCCTGTGACAAGATGACTTCCCGGAGTAGAAATTGACACTCAATAATATCTTAAGATATCCTTGGGTCATATTTATTTACAAAATAACTACATTTGTTATACACATATTATAAAGCTGTTAAATTGTAAAAAATATAAATTTTTTTAGCATGTCTACTGTACACAAATTTATTACGAAGTTACAACAACCTAATATTTTTTTAAACAGTTACATATAGTTACATAATTACTACCAATTACCAACTTTTGGGATAGTACAGACAACTGACTAAATTCGATTAGCCATAAATACAGTTACCACAACTAAACTAATTTGGTTGGAATGGCTCCACAGCATGTACTAAAACCCAGCAAGTGAAAAAGTATATCTACTTGAAACAGTCATGTAGACATCTTAAACATATATTATAAATTAGTGAGTAATATGAAACAAAATGCATAATTTATCTCAAAAACATTTTACAAAAAGTTAATATAAAAAGTATATAGTAAGTGTTTTTTCTCATTTCCGAAGCATTATAAAATATCAGATTTTCGCACTAAGGAAACTCTAATGATACTCAATTAAACGTGATTATCTTTACTTTTCACCTAAATATAAATTAATGTTGAATTCTAATCCACTTTGAAATAATTTGCGGTTTTGTCACTTTTTATCGCCTTTTACTTTGGACACGTAATAATCTATGTGCTACACAGAGGTTTTCAGATATATATTCAAAATGCCTTTACAATATTTTTATGTATCGGAGATCTACTAAAGCCTGATTTATTGGAATCATGAAATGTATTTACATGATTAAGTTAAAGCGAGAGTATATCTTAACATATTAACAATAAAATTTTAATTCATTATTTAATTATTCATGACATATTAAATACAAATTTATGCTTTTATTCTTATGAATAAAAGCAAAACTAAATTTTCTATTTTTACGAAATTTTAAAATAAAAAAAAAGTTAAATAATTCTAAGCAACTTTCCCACAATTCTTAGCTCATTATGTCTATTTAAGAAAAAGCAACAATAATATTAATATTAGCATTTTGATGATTGAAGCGAAATCAATTAAAAATTAATTAAAATAATCAATTTCCTAATTGAAGTCGATATTTTTTTCTTTTCTCTATACAAAAGAATTTGAACAGAAAAATGTTTACACATACATACATATATTTTTAATACCTTCACCACAGGTATAAAGGAATAACAAATGTATATACCATATGCATACATATAAGTCAGTTCGTAATTTCCACAGTTTCTCGGAGAGAAAAAAATTAAATTTTCTTAAAATTTTCGGGTTAATAGCATTTTTGATTTCTTAAACCTTTGCTTAAACTAAAGATTTTTTGTTTTTATATAGATCGGTCAGACGGTCATATTTTTATCAAGCAAATTCATTAAAAACATACGTATTATGTCGATTTATAAATGCAAAAGTTTTAAAGCATACTTTAAGGCAGAAATTTGATTTGTCTCTAGGATGGTGAAGGAAAAATGAAGGAAGATTTGCTATTGCTGAATACAGACTCCATATATATTTTTTTTATTTTTTTCAAATTTATGCTATATTTCATTAGTTTAGTTTGAAAAGCAATTTCAATACCATACGAATATTTCTGAGGATAATGTCAATTGTTAAATGCAATATTTAGTTTTGCAAACGAACGAACTTTTAAAATTGCATTTTTTGGCAAAAATATATTCAAAAGAAATCTCAAAGCTCGACAGCGCACATCTTAAATATAATAAGGATCCAGTTTGAAGTCTAAACAACTACGTGTTAAACAACATCGTTAACTTTATGGATTAGCTAATTATATTACATTCTATTTACATAAATATGCTCTTAGCGATTTTGCAAACAAAACTGCTTAATTATAACTAGAATATAAAAAAACTATTATAATAACACCCACCTATGAATATATAGGAATATACATATTTTCAAATTATGTGCATGATTGTGTATGTAAACATACGTGACAGTGTATGAGTGCTTTGTCCATATTCTTTAAATGTCAATTAGGAAAATTCAAAATGGGCATTTGTTATTTTGTTTTCGAAATCTTCTTTTTGCAAAAATTTAAGTAAAATCCAAACTAATTAACTAATTTGTCAACTGTGTTTAACAAACCACAAAAGACCTTAATTTTATGGTTTGCGGTTGTGGTTTTTAATATTTGTTTATTGTTGTTATTGTAGTTGTTTCTTGTTCTATAGAGAAAACAATAACAATGCAACAATACAAAAACACAATGTTTGATAAACCTATTTATTCCTAAAATTTATGCGGGACAGGGTGGTTATGTTATGCCTATTGAATTGTATGCTAATAAATTAAATCCAACAAAAAATAAAATAAATTCTCGTACCCAAAATGTTAAATAAACATTTAAATAAAGAGCAATGAATTTCAATGTGGGATCAATAACCCTCTATCACTAGATGTGTATTTATTCAAGTTTTTATGCATGAATTTTCAAACACTCATACACACACATAGATGTATATAAAAAATTAACTGTCTGTATATCGTATTTGTCTCTATACTATTTTGTTTAAAAACAATTTTAAAAGAATTCATCAAATTTAAACATTTGTCTATAATATAAACAAAATTTATGGGAAAATGCAAAAATAATTATTTAATGAAAAACTTTATATTTTAAAGAAATATGTATTTTTATTAAATATTTTTTATGCGATATCACCAACTTTTTACGTTAATAGGTTTAAAGTGAGACGAGATAGAAAAATTTTATTTAACTTTATAAATTACATTAAGTTTTAAGAATAAGAATTTGGCAGAATTTTTAATAACAAAAGACCTTCGTGGTACATTTATATAAAGTATTGCGTATTAGTTTTATTTATTAAGTGGACAAATACATAATTGTATTACTTGAGGAAATGATATCTAAACTATAATTAATAGTAGGCATATTGTTGAGTTAGTATATAATTAGAAATATATTTTCAAAATGTTTTCTACGTTGATTTGTAATATTGCACAGTGGGTCAGTTAAAAAAGAAATATATATGTTACTTCCAATCGGCTGAGGATTGTATAATGTTAAGTTTGATAAGACCTTGTCTGTCCTATTTATCTCTTGTAATTTTTGTGTTACTTACTTTGAATAATTAAGTACTTTAATTTTGTTCGTTTTCGGTCCAGCATTATTTTTCATATATATTTTAGTATTTTCGACCGATTTTATTTATTTTTTCTTTAATTAATTAAAGTACAAAATTCAATTATTGTAACTCGTAAGCTATACAAAATAAAAGGATAATTTTAGTATAGTTTTAAAAACAAGGACATTAACTTAAAAATAATATATAGGGAGTTACTTTAGATCGAAAGGGCAAAAATAAGAATAAGAAATAAACCATTATATCTCAGGAAACGATATTTTTAAAATGCTAAAAGAATTACATAATATCAACATAACTTTACGTCAGCTTGTGCAAAATTTCATGTTGGACAAACATTTAGATCAGAAGTTGTGGAACAAAATATGAACTGAAGTCAAATAATTTATTATTAGTTTTATTTATTATAATTTTTGTAACTATATAAAATTTTACATATAGAAAAAGGGTTATTTCCTGTATGATTACATCAATAAATCTATAAAATAATTAAAAACTGGGCCAATTATATACGAATACAGAATATTACGTAGATACTAAGATTCATATGTATGTATGTATGCACTTTTGGGTGATTCCCAAAATTGGGTCCTACATAGAAGCTATTGTCAATTATGGACTGATCTTCATGAAATTTTACACTGTCATTTATACTTGTATAAATGTTATATGTGTCGAATTTTAAATTAATATTAACATTTTTATGGGATTTATTTACTTATTTTCGAAAGAGGTTTTTGTGTGGGAGATATGGCAAATTATGGACCGATCTTCATGAAATTTGGCATTTGATTTTTGCTTATTTAAAAGTGACTTGTAAATTTCATCAAAATATTTCAAGTTTTAAGGTCATTTTAAGTGGTTAAAATCTATTCCGGGAGAACGTTTGTATAGGCGCTAGGTGAAATAATGGGCCAATCATGACCATAATCAATAGGCTTCGTCCTTGTGCCAAAAAAATCATATGTACCAAATTTCATCAAATTATCTCCAAAAATGCTAACTGTATTTTGCGAACAAGCTTTACATGGACAGCCAGCCAAATAAACGGAGGGACGGACATCGTTAAATCGACTCAGAAAGTGATTCTGAGTCAAACGGTATACTTTAAGGTGGGTTAGGAAGATTTTTTTCTTTGCTTTACAATATTTCCACAAACACATAATACCCCAACCACCTATGGTGATGTAGGGTATAAACAGAGAATATTGTAGCTAAATACACAATATAAGTGACTTTTAATCAAATTTGTCCTCTACATGTATTTTCTTGACGACATCTTCAATAAAAGTTATATCTCATTTTATTTTGAATAAAATACATTTGAAGCTTGGTTACGTTTTTATAAAAGAAAAATTTTAAAATATTGGACAAATCATTGTATATGTATTTGGTCCATTTATTATTATACATACATAGTTAAATAACAAAAATTTACCTTAAATGATTTTTTTAAATTTTTTTAAAATTGTTTTGCTATTAAAGCCAGTAAGGAAGAATAATATTTCAAAGCCTAAGTCTAATATTTCATATGTAATAATATGTTTTTTTAAATAGTTCAATTGAAAACCATAAGAAGTTTTTTTTAATGCAGCACAATTTTAGCAACTGCAGAGATCTTATATGTATCAGTTTATAGGTTATTTGTCCCACAAACAATTTCATAATCATTGACATCGTATACAGAAAAAAGAACCCTAAATATTTCCCTTTGGAAGACATTTTCCAGATTTATTTATTTATTTATTTGTGCCATTAATAAATGGTTTATCATTCATATTCATACATTCTGTAAAGCGCACATTTAATTTATATTGTTTTTCTCCCCTTGATATGAATGACAAACAATGATTTCATTTATTTTATTTGCTATTTAACGTTTTAATATGCTAAAGATTAATTGCAAATTATACATATAAAAATACTACCAATTATATTTTCATCAACATCATCCACCAGGTATATTTTTATACACATACATACATACATACATACATACATACATACATACATACATACATACATACATACATATAAGTGAATATGTATTCACACATTCAAACATAATTAAAAACGGGAAAAAATATATAGTTGGCCAAGAACGACTATATGATACCAAACACCATATTAAGTAATTTTAGACCTGTGAACAATTGTAGACCAACAATTTTTCTTAATGTAAAATAAAATATAGAAATAAAAAATGCGTTGATAATAACATCTAGCCGATTTTACGTATGATGTTCCCGGTAGTGGGTTTTATATGGGAGCTATGGCAAATTTTGACTAGAATTTCATTTAATTTGTTTCTACTTACATACAAATCTTTTGGGTCGATTAACAACTTGCTACACAAAATTCGTATGAGATTTATGAGCATTAAAGTAATTTTCGGAAGAAAAGGTTATATGGGAACTATGGTCAATTGTGAACCGATCTTCATAAAATCTTCTTAAAATTGATACTTTTTTGCACCGAATTTAATTATAATATTTAACGAGCCACATTTCGTTGAATTTAAAAAGTAATTCTGTTTCGATTGGTATACCTTAAGGTGGGAGTTGCATAACTTTTTCTATGTGTTACAAACATTAGCACAAAGGCATAATAACTCAATCACCTATGATGGTGTAGAGTATAAATATAAATTTGTATGTACATTAAGGCGACTCACTCTCTATGATAGGCACAAAATGTTATATATCACGAAATTTGTTTTTTAAAGGCCGTTTTATACCCTACTCTATTATGAGTTTGTGTTGATGTTTGTAATGCACTCTTTCACCAAAAGGACAATAGTGGGGATCAATTGTCCTTTCAAAACATGAATAAGAATTGAACGATCACAAATAGTAGATCGGTTCAGAAAGATCGGTCTAGAAATTCAGAGAAATCCCTTTTTAAATATGACTTTTTTTAAGGAACTAAGCACCAACTTTAAGATTAATTTTAAAATATTTAGAAGTGTGTCAAGGTGATAAACATATGTAAAAATAATTTTTCCGAAATTTGACTTTGAATACCTTGAATGCATTAACATAATTCGGAAACTGATTCTCAAATTGACACAAGTAAAACTTCAAAAGATACGGACTCAAATCATCTTTTTATTTTTCATTTTTCTTCCTTTAAATTTTCATTGATTTTTTATTTTCTTGAAGTACGTACATATATATCCTTTAATTTTTTTAATAAATAATTTATTATAGCTAAATACTTTTACTAAATCTTATTTATGCCTTATAGAATTCAAAGTTATATAATCTAGAATACAGTCCTAGCAAATTCAGATT
The DNA here is from genome assembly GCA_001735545.1 of Phormia regina. Classification (NCBI taxonomy): domain Eukaryota; kingdom Metazoa; phylum Arthropoda; class Insecta; order Diptera; family Calliphoridae; genus Phormia; species Phormia regina. The sequence goes on from MINK01173330.1 coordinate 9,646, forward strand.
CACAAAAAAAAAAAAAAAAAGAGACACACTAATGTACATAAAAACGAAAAATTGCGTGTATCTACATATTAATATATATATATACCATCACATAATTATGATTTTTCATACAATATTTACACGCAGAAAAAAATCATAGAAAAATCATTAAATACTAGAAATTACATTAAAATAGTATTAAACGATAAAAACAATATTTCTTAATATATAAGTATATTGAAATAATATGCTTTTAAAACAAATTACTATTAATCAATGCTTTACAATGAAATTTGAACTATTTTGCAAGTGTAGAAGCCAATAAATTATAGAATGAATGTATGTCCAGAATTAAACTTGGAAAAGTAAAAAAAAAATATAGATATGTAAATATATTTTCATTTATTTATATTCATATATGAATGTATGAATATATATATGTACATATGTATGTATGTGCAAATACTTGTATACACATATGAACCTATACATGTATTCGATTTTTTTTACACGTCAAACAATTATGCCAGTTATGTAGTGAATAAAAAGTAATTAATTAGTAAATATTTGGTGAAATAATTAAATTGTTTTATGACATCGGTGGTAATTACTTTTGCAATATAACAATTATAATTTCAAATTAATTATATTGTATTACTTTTGCTTAATCAGATTTAAATGTTAATTAAATTCATAAAATAAATTAAACGACATAAGAACAACAATTCACCACAAATATTTATTTGACAAACAATCGAAAGCATAAATGTTTCTGAGTTAAATTTAAATATCGAAAGAAGAATACTTTATAAATAGTTACCATTTTAAAGGTAATTTAGCATTAAAATATATCAAACAGTGTTGTATTTGGAAAATGGGCATATTTTTTACCAGAAATAGGTCAAAGAATTATAAAAGTTTTAAATATGTTTGAATTTATATAAAATTCATAAGAGTAAAATATTGTCCAAACAAAAATCAATCATATCACTAAATTTCCTGAGAATCTTCTCGAATACATATAAATATCATAAATATTATTAAAGTAAATTTTTCTCTGCTGACAGATTATAGAAGCCAAGAATAGGACACGAAAATTAAAATCAAATTCCATACAAAAATTCTCATGTTTTAAAAACGTATGTACTGACAAATTTTTGGCAGCTTCCGGGTCAAAATTTATATGTTGATGATGGTCGAGGATTTCGTAACGAATTCCTGTCTTAATAGAGTTTAAACAGTTGCGGGCAAAGAAGTTATTTATTTGTTGCAGTGGGCTCTATAAATACAGAAAATATAATAAAGAATGCTTGCAAAAAATTATTTTTCCTTTCATAAAAGAATACTCTAGAGTGGTACCAAAACAATTACATTGTACTTTCATCAAGATAGGTCAATTCTCCTAATTATCCAGAGCAAAGAATAGTGAAAAGATATTTGAAGAGGATCAAAGAGGTGTGCCAAAATGTCGAAGATTTTAAAAAGGATATGGATAGACAGTTGCAAAAAAGTAGCTGAAATAACTATCAAATCTCGAATGAAAGTTCATAACAAGTGGTTAAAAAGATAAAAATTATGTTTCCTATGATCTGTAATATATTATCAATTAAACAAAAAAAAAAAAAAACAATATCCAGTTCTTAGTTCGACAACACCCTACTCGTTATTTCGCACCAATAGCAGTTCAATTCTATAGAGCTAATTATGCCAATGCTAATCCTCTTAGAAGATTTAATTTTTATTATATAATTTTATTGATTATTCACTAAACCAAAACAAAAAAAAAATGCTAAAAGCAATATTTTATACATTCTTAACTGATAAGATATGTATTGTGAACAATTTATATTCATTTAATCGAATTTTAATATCTGATAAAATATGTATTACTTATAATTGTCTGTAAAGAATATTTTCCATAGATAAAATAAATAAATAAAAAATTCCTTTAGTTTCTATAAGCACGGATTTTTTGTCATGTGCAGTCATTATCAATCTTTTAATATGACTCAATATATTTAATTGAGTTCATATTTATAATAAAATGATTAATATTTTTCGTTTTTGTCAATATGCAATTCATATATGTTATCTATGTTGGTATAAATGTAATTTTAAATACGATGAATTTATATTTAAATTATATCATTCAAAATAGAAATAGTTTTAATTTAATTACTTACAACAAGTAGGTGATGGTGGCGAAATACATTTTATAACAGAAGAAGAAAAAACTGAATAGATAAGATAGATTTCTCCAATAGACTAATTGAGACTTTAATCTGTTTTCATAACAAATAAATTTAAGTTAATTTCCAAAAATGTTCAAATCATTAATGTTATCATTTTGATTATAGCAAAATCAAACAAAACTTAATTTATATAAACAATTTTGTCATTGAAGCACATTTTTCTGTGCAAATATAAATTTTTGTTTTTTTTTTTTTTATTAATTTGAAATTGTAATAAACTAATAATAAAATTTATGTTTTAATATGTTACGGATAAACTACAAAAACTATATTTTTTGTAAAGTAAATTTTCATAAAAACTGTGGTAATATTGTGATATGAATGTTTTTAATCCCATTTTTTAAATACAATAAGTGCAAATATAATCAATAGCCTTTATTCCTGAAATTTTGCGGCAATATTATTGATGGTTGATGAATCAATAATAAAGCTATAAAGATTTTTTAACACAAAATTGTTTGTATACAAATGTTTCAAAACAAATACCAACAAGTTTCTTTAAAAGCATTAAATTAACCAGAATATATAAAAAATTTTATTAACAAAAGCGAGATACGCCCTTTCTATATTAAGCCAATTAATATATTATATCCAGCAAAATACGATCGTCCTTCCAAAAAAATAAAATTAAATTAAATTTACACCACTTCAAAAAAGGAACAAAGTGTATATTTTGATATTATTTATAAAAGATTAATGATTTCTAAGAATACAAAATATTTCACAAATTTTAAAACCTCTTATCTTTTAGCAAAGTTAAAAAAAAAGATTTATAAAGACAATTAAAAGAGAATGAAATACATCAAATGAAATGAATAAGAATTATAAAAGAGATATAACCTTCCAATGACAACTAAGGGTTAAAAAGACTTCTTCTGCAGTCATTTTGCACAACTAAATACTTCCTTCTAATGATAATACAATGTTAAATTGATAATATTTTAAATACATTTTTTTTTTTTTTTGCTGGGTTTGCATTATAAAGCTTTTTATTTAATTTTTCTTTATTTGTAGGCTCTCTCTAATAGAACTTATTAAATTTGTTAACAAAAATTTGCAGTAATAAATGAGTTATGCGTACACAATAAATTATTTACATACATGCAAACAGTTGTACGATTGTAAGTATTTACATACTTATGTATATTTCCGCAACAAAATATAAATTTATTGCAATTTATTTCAAAATTTTTAATTGTCATAAAGTAACTTCATATAATAAATATCCATAGTATGGTTGGCTTAATAATGTAAGATGCTACTCAATGTTAAACTGATCATTTTGTTTCGCATATTTGATTATTTAAAAATACATAGTTTGTTAAAAAAATCCTTAGAATAAGAATAATTAAAACAACCTTTGAAATTATTATGGAGATAAATTTCTTACGTAATATTTTGGCTAGACCTCGTATATGCAAGTTCAATTTCATCGTAGTTATAATAATTATACTTAAAAATAATACAACGACAAATAAGCCATAAATAAAAATATATGTATTAATTCAGTTGTGTTATGATTCTCTAAAAGGAAAAATAAAAGGCTTTAACTATACAAGCCTTTCCTGATTATAAAACATAGTTGTTAATTTTATATGAAGAATTTCAAAACAAATCGAAATTGTTTAATGAAATATGTTAATGGGTGTTGAAATTGTTTTCCGGTATTTTTTGTCACGAATCGTAGGAAGCAGAATCCCCATCAACGTCCATATTAAAAATAACAATAAAGCGGATAGGACAAAGCCAATGGTAACCCCAAAAAAACAAATGATACTTTTTGCGTAGCTAAAGTTGTAATTTAGAAAAAGTTTTAAAAAGTTGAAAAACAAGTCTTCATTTCACATTTTGAATAAGAGGTACAATGATAGCGAAGCACGCCTGGATAAGCTAGTATATTATTAAAGATAATGTGTAAGTTTGTTTGTGTATCTATCACGTCTAAACATCTGAACTGATTTTCATTAAATTTTACACACAGATAGTACCAGTACCGCAGCTGGTTAAATTAATCCTCGATTGGATGTCACATTTATTTTTAAACGAGAGAAGAAGTTATAGTCGGTCATGACCGACCATATGATACCCTACACCATTGGCTATGTGTACCAAAATTCGGAAAAGAGCCAATTATGGACCTATACTTGTATTAAGTGAAAAATGAAAACATACTATTACAGAAATTTACGTCGTTACTAAGATTCACATGTATTTATGCACTTTTTGGTGATACCCGAAATTGGGTCTTATATGGGAGCTATAGTCAATTATGAAAATGATTTCTATGTATCAAAAAAACGCTATAGAATTCCTATTTGAAGTGCCCAGTTCTTGTAAAAAAATGTTCCTTCACAAAATATATGGAAAATAATTTATCATTAAAACGATAAATATACAGTGGATTTTGTGATATACTTATGATAATTAAATATCAATTAACTGAAGATACAAGGAGCAGAGAGGAGCAAGGAATCTAGGATATTAGATATATTGAATGTTTTAAAAAATTATTAAAATGTATCTGAACCATCTTACTTATTTCTGTTGTCGTTTAATAAAGCATTTTTTTAAAATCAATTCATTTAATAGAAATCTTTAAATATTTCAAGCAATTTCATGAAAATATAAGGAGGGTAAATATAAATAAATTATCTGCAGTTTTAATCAGTTTATTAGTAATCTTAGACAACAACAATGTTTTTTTAGACCCAAAACAAGTTAAATTTACATGAAATTGGTATGTTGCTATACTTTTTTACTCACATAATTGAGGAAAGATACACATTTTGTGTTTTATTTTTTTACATAAATTTTTAATTCAAAATGTTTACCGACACATTTTGAATTAAACACAACGTGTATTATTACCCCATTTTTAGTAGGAGTCAAGTTACCTATTATAAATGGAGTAAATTTAAACGAAAATTTATTAGAGTGTATATGTGTCGAATATTAAATTAATATTAACTTTTATATGGGATTTATGTACGTTAAAGAGATTTTCGAACAAGGGGTTCATATGGGAGCTATGGTAAATTATGGACCGATGTTCATGAAAATTGGCATATGGATTTATGCTTCCATAAAACCTATTTATGTTGAATTTCATTAAAATATTTAAATTTTTAAGATATTTTTGAGTGTTAAAACTCAATTCCCG
>MINK01173332.1:0-13864 GCA_001735545.1 Phormia regina
TTTTCTATAAAAAAATTTAACGTAATTTTTCTATAAAAAAATTTAACGTAATTTTTCTATAAAAAAATTTAACGTAATTTTTCTATAAAAAAATTTAACGTAATTTTTCTATTAAAAAAAATTAACGTAATTTTTCTATTAAAAAAAATTAACGTAATTTTTCTATTAAAAAAAATTAACGTAATTTTTCTATAAAATAAATTAACGTAATTTTTCTATAAAATAAATTAACGTAATTTAAAAAAAAAATTAACGAAAATTTTCTATAAAAAGAAATTTTAACGAAAATTTTCTATAAAAAATTTTACGAAAATTTTCTATAAAAAAATTAACGAAAATTTTCTATAAAAAAATCAACGAAAATTTTCTATTAAAAGAAATTTTAAAAAAAATTTTCTATAGAAAAATTTGGGGAAAATTGTCTATAAATTTTAACGAAAATTTTCTATTAAAAGAAATTTTAAAGAAAATCTTCTATAAAAAGAAATTTTAACGAGAATGTTCTATAAACAGAAATTTTGACGAAAATTTTCTATATCAAGAAATTTTAATGAAAATTTTATAAAAAGAATAGAACAGTTCGCAAATTTTCTACATAAGGAAAATTGTTCATATATTTTCTTTAAAAATAAAATTGATTAGGAATTTTCTATAAAAAGAAAATTTCTCGTATTTTCTATAAAAATTTTTTTAATTTTCTAGGAAAAGAAAATTTCACTTAAATCTTCTATATAAAGAAAGTTGTTTGTAAATTTTATATAAAAAGAACATTTCTTGTAAATTTTCTATAAAGAAATTTTCTATAAATTTTTAAATAAAAAGAACATTTCGCGTAAATTTTTATATAAAAACAAAACTTCCCGTAAATTAAAAAAAAAAATCCCGTATATTTTCCATAAAAAATTAAATTGATTAGAAATTTTGTATAAAAAGAAAGTGTCTCGTAAATTTTCTACAAAAAGAAAATTTCTTGTAAATTTTCTATATAAAAAAATTTTCTCTTAAATTTTTATATAAAAAGAAAATTTCCCATATATTTTCTATAAAAAGAAAATTTCTCGTAAAGAAAAAATGTTTAAACATTTTTCTTTAAAAATGAATTTTATTTAAAATCCTTTGCTAAAGAAAATTTATGGGAAAATTTTTCCAAAAATTCCTATAAAATATAATAAGTCAGAATCCTCTTTATTTGGGAACGAATAAGAGAAACTTCTAATCTCTTGGCAATCCTTATCCTTTTTGCCATTTATTTTATTCAAATTCCTTTCACAAATCCTCCGCAATTTACACATTTTACTATATATTTTGCAATATATAAGATTGTGCTCTTTAACAAAAAATATAAGGCCTCTCTCTTTCTCTCTTTATATAACACCTCTCTTATATAATCGCACACATGCTTTATTTTGTTTACATTCAAATTTAACATATACCGTTATTTATACTCTTTGCTATTTTATGTTTTTCATTTTGTTTATTTCTTGACTTTTTTTTTTTAAAGAGTAAAAATCAGTAGAACAATAAAGAAATATTAACATCTCCTAGTAACAGAAACTAGTAGAAAGGAAACCAATCCCTATAAAACAACAACCGACAGTTAGACAGAGACAATTTGTAAAATAGAAAAAATATAGGAGAAAAAAATATATATAGAAAAATAGATGAATAATTGTAACTAAAACAGAAAAAATCTTAGAATAGGCAAACGCAAAATAGTGATAGAATGACATAAAATCATAGGAAAATAGCAAAAATAAAAGAGTTTAAATGCACGAGGCAACGTTAATGGCAACTAGTTTAAATCTACAAACGGTAAAGAAAGACATCAAGTGTTTTAAATACGAGAAAAACGAATAAAAAAAAATTAAATAAATAGTGTAAAAAAATATATATAAAATATTAAAGCAAAATATGGTAAAAATTAAAACCAAAAAATATATAAGAAAAATTTTATATAAAATATAATAAAAAAAGAAAGTAAAAAAATATAAAAAATAAAAGTGGAAAAGTTTATTAAAAAAATAATAAAATTATAAAATTAAAAAAAAAAAAAAAATAATAATAATAATAATTTTAGATTAAATTCTTAAATAAAAAAAAATCTAAAATCCAGTGTTTCAAAATTGTTTGCTGCTTCATATCCAATTGGTTTGCTAACTATTTGGGGATTTTCTTCAAACAACTTTAATCTTCATATTATTGACTAAGGTGAGTGTTTATTTTCTTTTATAAGTTTAAAATAAAAATAACAATTTTGTTTTCTTTAAAAATTATATAATATTTTCAATATAACTTTAAATCCCATGTATTGTTTTTGTTGTTTTTATTTTTTAGTAAAAATTATAAAAACAAAAATATGTGGTCAAAAAGAAAAGAAATCTGTTCCATTACACTTGTTTCAGTTATCTTTTTGATGTTGTAATCTAATACTTATTTAGTTTGTTTGTGTATTTAGTGTTGATGGTGGTAATATTCGTCGACCGACCCTCAGTCATAATATTGTGTCACCAGATTCTTTGCTAAAATACCAGCCAAAAAAACAAACTCGTGTCTTTTTTCGTTATAAGTTTTTTCTTATTTTTTCTCCTACAACAAAGATTTTTCCCCATTTTGTTTTTTTTTTTTTAAGCCGAAAAAAGAAAAAAAAAAAAAAAATACACACATATATAAATATATATAAAAAAATAATATCTATATATTTTAGTCTTCTTTATTGCTGCCTCCATAAACCAGTAAACAATTTGGCACAAATACTCATAATAAAAAAAAAGGATATTGGTTGGCAAAAACAATATAAAGATTTAGTTTCTTTCTTAAGTTTCCTTTTAATGCCAAATTTATTTTCGGTTTTTTCTATTTTCTTATCTTCTTTATTACTTAATACTCTAAAGTCTTTAAGATGAAAATATTTTATTTGTTTTTAAGATAGTAAGTATGTGTGTGTGTGTGTATAGAGAGGAAATAATATTTGATGAAATTTAAGCTTTTGATTGATGTTTTCTTTTTGTTTCTTTTTCTATTATTTTAGCAGGAAGTAAAGGAAATGTATAGTCTCATGTTAAATTTAATTAAATATTTAGTGATATTGTAGTCAGATAAAGATAATTTTTGTTGAAATATAGGGTAAAATTCTTTTGAGCTTTTTTACCAATTACTATCAAACTTGTTGATAACAATTTTCTTTTACAAAAAAAAATACTTAACCCTCTAAAGGTCAAAGCGAAAATGTACCAAATCATTGATGTATATTTAGATATTTAGTTTATTTTGTTTGGAATGCGAAAATAAGTTAAAATATTATTTTAAGAAAATAAAAAATATAAACAATTCCCAACGTCAGCCTTGACCATTAAAGGGTTAATTGCATCTGCTATTTAAAACCAATAACACTTCAATATACCAAGAATTAGGGTTTTAGTTGTTAACAACTTAAAGAAACCTTTAGGCAGCATAAGTCTTCAAGTCAGCATTGAAATTGTATTAAGGCTTTGATATTTTTTCAAGAAAAAAAATGTACAGATTACAGCAAAATCTTATCTGGTAAGCAAACATAATACGAGGTCAAAAGGCGGTAACTACATATCATTGCAATGTCCAAAGTAATTATTACAATAAATAATTATTTTAAACAGACAAATAAGTAGCTGCTTAATTAAATTAATTGCCACAAAATAAAAAATTACAACTTATTATTGGGTAATGAATCTAATAAGAGATCTAGTTTAAGTAGAGCTTTTATTATATTATATAAGTTTTAAAGAAGAATACCATAGTCATGTGACCTGCATTGCTAGATATGTAAAATTGGCTGGTTTCGACATGGATAATTGCTTTAATATTGTAAGTCAAAGTAATAAAAATAAATAATTTAAGTCAACACAGTAGGGAGAGAAATTTATTACTAAAAATATAATTGTGTTTGTGAGAGTAAAAACAAAGTACTTAAAGAAATATAATATTTCCGTAATACTTTGTTCTTCATTCTTCAATAAAACTTTTTTTTATAAACTTTCACTTTCCATACACTTCAATTTATTAAAATTAAAGTAAAAGATTTAATTATCATTCCCCTCACTTCATTTTAAAACAATAATATTAAAGAAATTGATTACCAAACAATTAATTTCCATAATTATTTACAGTGCATTTGGTACTCTTTGTGCTCTCAGCAACGATTAAATGAAAGAGCGTAAGAATACGTGTGAACTCAGCCAGCATAATAATTGTGCTATGGGTTAACATCCTTTTTTTAGATAAAACAAAAGTCAAGTTATGGGGCCCACAAATGTAGTGCTAGTCAAGTTTCTAACATGTCACTCATAGTCCCTAGAGGTCCTTTAATTAGCAAAAATTACACCATGTAAAATTAGGGGTAAGAAGTGAGTATAGAATGGAAGTATTTAATTAAATTGTATTTAATATAATTGATACAAGACTAAAGATCTCAAAAATGGTAAATTTTTTAAATTTGTATTAACAAAAAGATGCGTACTAATCAAAAGTATGAAAATTTAAAATTCAAAATTTAAATAACAAAATATTATAAAAAATATATTGTGAATAATTTTGTTTAATTCTTACTCATACACAAAAATTATCACATCATACATTTAACCCATTGACGAGCAAAGGCAATATTTACCTCTAAGTTAATGTAATAATCCTCAAGGAAGGATTTGATTAGTCGTAAATGGGTTAAACATGTGACGAGATGGAGTTTTCATTTTACTTTCTATACTAAATACAGTATTAAGGTTTATAATATAAGTCTTGGTTTATATTTGGATACATATTAACATATTAAACGATAATAAAAATGGTCATAACATAAAACTTATTATGACGATCTTGAACAGAACAGATCATGCTTTAAGAAGTCGAAATAATTGCAAAATTCTGGTTTGAAATTTCAAGAACGAATCGCCCTTTTACCAAACTTAACAATCTTTTTATATTGAAATTTGTTGACATATATGTTGCTATGATCTAAGTTATTTTAAAACAATGATGCTTTTAGTTGTCAATCTGTTTAATGATCGGGAAATACAATCAATTATATCATAGTAAATTACATACTTACGATATTTTTTAAAAAAATAGTAAAATAATATCCAAAAATAATGTTCAAAGATCCATGTTAATTTATATCAATTGTCTTAAATGGAATCATTTTTTAGACGAATTAACAATGTCCGTCCATCCGTCTGCCCGTCTAAGTAAAGCTGAAAATAATTAAATGAAATTTGTATTTTACGCTTTAGAAATAAAGTCTATTGGAATTAGTTATGAGCAGTTTATTATTTCACTTCTGGATGAATAGGAGTTTAACAATCGCAAATCCCTTTAATATAGAAATATTTCAATTTGACTCTAATGAATTTTATATAAATATAAATTTGTCTTACAAATACACTTATAGTTTAAAGAAAATATTTTACGCTATACGTGTATTTGTAAGACATTTTATATTAAAATGAAAATCGCAGTAATAAAATTTATTAAAATCGAAACATATATCATCATAGATCCCATATAATGACTCTTTCAGTGATAAAAAAATAAGGAGAATAGAAAAAAGCCTAATACAAAAATCACTACCCTATTGTTCGGAAGTTTAGATAACGCAAATATTTGATGAAAATATTTCATCGCTGTTTTTTGCAATTTGTACTACTTGTTGGTTACTAAAGATTGATTTTTTGTTCGTATAACGTGCCTTTATTTGACGTTCGGATTGGAAGCAAATCATTTTCTTAAAATTATTCAAATCAATGCATATATTTTGAGTTTATTTTCAAATTAGTTAAAATACTTATTTACAAGTTAAATATTTTATGTTAATAAGTATGTTTACTAATTTGTGAATAAAATCAAAACTTATAAATTGTTTTAAAAGAAATATATCTTATTTTATTTTCAACAAATTTAGCTTTATGATAAAAGAAAAAACCATTGAGTTTTGAACACTTTAGATTTTTTATGGTTTTTTAAATTTTTCTTCTTCGCCGAATAAGTTCATATTCTGGAAAAAAATTGAAATAATGGTTAATTAATTAATAAATTGTTAGTTTTATAAACAAAACATTATACAAAAATTCTGGCAAATACTTTGTAAGTGTGTTCACACTTGTCACATTTTAAGGATATGTTCAGACTAGTCAAATATTTGAGAAAAATGACATAACCATTATATAAAATATTTTCTAACCTTCATTTTAATAGAGAATTTTATTTTCAGTTACCATTAATCATAGCTGTCGTTTTCCGAATATTTTTTGATACTATTTGATTTTACCAAACATTTGCTGGATCAAACAACGTCAAAATATTTGTTGTTCACATTAGGCAAAGCATATAAGTATTTGTAAAAATCTTAAAATATTAGCGTAGTGTAAACTTGTTTACTCAATTAAAAAAGATTGTAAAAATTAAAAAAAAAAACTGCAACAAATTTAATAAAGCACTTATCTCGAGTACAACTCCTATTATTAATGTGCAACAGTAAGTTATTTCGCAATAACAATTTTGCTTTACGACAAGTTTTATTTTTTATTTATTAAATTATTTTCCTAATTATGATTATGATTTATTAGGTTTTAAATCTTAACATATGGAACAAAAAATGAGTTGAGAAAAATTTTAATTTTTAAATTAAGAAAAGTCTAAATTTCTATGAAAAGAAACAATAAATTCTTGTTATTGCACATTGGGGTAAAAATTGCCGAAAATGATTAACTCAGGGAAAAATGATATCAATATTTTAATACGTTTCATTTTTATTTTGGCAGAATGGTAATGTCCGTCTGCCTATATATGTATAAGAGTTGAATGGATCGAAAATTATGCATAATTCAGGGAAAAGTGATATCAACATTTGAATGATTACGTAAAATTTTTATACACAGAAAAAAGTCACCAAGTAACAAAAATATATGAAAATAATTCATTCAATCAAAAAATTGCTGAAATTTGCATTTCTCACCAAAATGATTATATCAATCCCTAAAATTGTAAAAAATGAAAAATAAAAAAATTACAATTAATCAATTAATAAAATTAATCAAGTAGATGATTGAATGAATTAAAAATGCAAATAGGAAATAAAATCATACCAAAATTTATTTTTTATTTTATTTTTACTTGAATATTTTTATTAAATTTTGATAAAAATTTAAACAATTGTGTTAATTCAAAAAAGAAGGTAATAATTTTTTCTGTGTATCAATATTTTGATATTTAAATTGTTTTTTTTATTGATCATGGAGTAAAAATATAATGTATTTTTGGAATTTAAAGAACTTCTTTTAAGATAATTTTATTGTCGGTCCTTCCGTCCGTCTCTTTGCTAATTTTTGCAAACTGCCAATTTAAAATTATTTATTTTTCGACTAAATTAATATATCGCATTTAAATTTGGTATATTCGATAGATAATTTTATTTTTTAATAAATTGGAAATAATATGATCAAATTGTTGGGTTAATAGTTAAATATTTTCTGACATTACTTCCCAATTTTAAATTCCCATAGACTTGCTGCTAAAGCGTATGTGAGATCTTGCTTCTAAACTCAAAATGTTACTGTTCTCTACTATGGCAATGTAAAGTTTCATGTAAATCCATTCTTCCCAATAGAAGTTATAGATTATTTCGATTCTACCCCACCGTTTAATGTTTGATGAAACATCTCCATTTAGGCTGTTTTTTTGGATCAGATCTACATATGCAAACAACTTTTTTTTCTTAAAATCAAAGTCAACAATATGTTCTGTTCTATCAGAAAATTTTTCAGAATAAACAAACTGTAACATTTTAAGTTGCATTCTTAACAATCTATCTTAATCATATCTACTTTTGCTTACTGGGTATCCTGATATGTGAGTGTCTTTTAACATTTTATTCTTATGCGGATGAGAACGATGATGATGATGATGACGACAACAAGGATAATAATGATGATGTTGATTTTTTCGTAAAGCCGCTTTAGTTTTATTGTTTAACATTTTGTTTTTGTTGCCAATCTTCCTTTTTATAAGTCCTTTATTTATGTGATTTTTATACTATTAAAGCTTTTCCTTCACATCGCGTGTTGTTTTAATATTAAACGAAATTCTTTTGTTTCTTCCTTATTATTACATTGAAAGTTTTTTCTTGTTTTCAGTTTTGTTATTTTAAACACGCAAATATTAATAAGTTTTTTTTTTCCTCTTGCTTTTCTAATTCATCAGTTTGTATTTATATGAAAAGTATATGTTTAAAATATTGTGTATTCATATTTAGAGACAGGATAAATTTAAAAAATAAAAATACAAGGTTTTCTTCTTCCTTTATATGTTTTATAATAAGGATTTTGTTAGAAGAGAGGAAAACAATATAAATAAAACTTATTAAGTAATATAATTTTAAATATTTTGCAAAAAAATATTATGTTTATATTTTTAAGTAGATTTGTTTTTATTTTACTTACTTTTTGTTGTTGTTACTATTGTTTTGGTATGAGTTTATTTGCGTAAACAATAAGTTTTCTCTTCTCTCCTATTATCTATTTCCTCTGCTCTTTATTTAAAGGACTTTTGTTGTTGCTATTTTTTTGCCATTTTTTTGTTATTGTTTAGCTTTTGTTATCTTTTCATATTTTGTTGTTTTGTTTTTATATATATGGTTTGTTTGATTTTTGTTGTTATTGTCATTGTTTTGCTCTTAATCCCTTTTTTTCTCTGTTATCAGCTTTTGTTGTTACCGTTAGTAGTTTGTATTTTCCGCTTGTTTATTTGTTTTTGTATTGAAGTTTGTATGTATATATTTTTTTGATTTAATTTTAAAAGTAAACAAAGATTTAATTGCACTAATGCAGTGTTGCCATACATATGTAATAATATTTTTAATTAATTGTGATGAATAATCAAAAAACTTATAGTGAGAGTGATTAAAAAGTATAATAAAATTAAAACTAATTTTCTTTCGTATTTGTTTTTGTATATCTATCACATTTCTTTCAATTTTTTCTTAATTCCTTAAAAAAAAAAATAACAAATTAATCTTTTCACTTCATTTTATTTACACCTTAAATATTTTAATTTCTATGTTTATCTTTATTTACACTTCATGCTTTTTTCTGATAAATCTTTATTTTAGTATTAACTTCTTAAATACCCTACAAATGTCTATATAATACCATAAAAGTACTTTACATTCTTAATATAAATATTATAAAATCAAAATTCCTCTAAATTATTATTGTTATTACTTTTATCAAAAATTTTATTCCATGTTATTTGTTTATTTAAACAAAAGATTAACTTGAATCTCAATATAATTACAATGAAGACACCAAAGACGCTGACTATGACAACAACAATACTGCAGACACTGAAGACAGTGTTTGTTGTTGCTGTATAAACATTTACTTAATGAAAAGGGGGGGCTTAAAAAGTCAATGACTTTTCACCTCAATAAACATAAATTCTTGCACACTTTAAATCAATTTCAATTATAACCTAACCTTCCTCTATTCCCTACCTTCCCTGTTTTATATTCTGTCTGCCTTTTTGCCCAAAAAATTTTTGGTAGCATGATGGCAAAAAGCAGAATGTATCCATGTAATTATTGTAAACAAAAGAAATTGAAATTGATTAAATTCTTGGAAAATTCATACATATACACACACACGCATACATACTCTCAACTACGAATTTTAAAACAAAAACAAAATGGGCATAAAATGTAAATTGGTTTCGTGCTCTCTTTCCATTTTTGAGGCTTTTAAATGCTCGCTCTTTTGTTGGCTTAAGGATATAAATTAAATGCCAAGGAATATGTGCAAAATGAAAATGGGAGAGAGAGTAAGAGTGTGAGAGGTAGGGACATTTTGGAAGGTACTTTTTATAATTTAAAAATAAAGTTAATGTAAGTTAATATCCTTTATATTTTTCAATTTAATTTTTTTTGAATTCTTTAGATTCTTTTGGTTAAAAAATATATCTTGTGATCATTTTATCCAGTTAAACTGAAACTGTCGCAGAAATTTAATTTCGGAATAATTTAATTTACGGAATAATCTCAGTCAATTCTGGTACATATTAATAAGTAGCCTTTGAATTAAGTTCTCGTAAACGTCTTGTCTATTTTGATTGAATAAAATATCGAAAAATTCGTTGATATAATTTTATTTTCTCTTGTTCTAATAGACGTTTTTAATCAGGTTCTTAAGTACATGTTTTTAGAAAAGTTGCAGGTGCTATATTATGTTTACCATCACGATGTGCTATTCCAAAATTAAAATCTTCCAATCTGGCCAAAATTTTGTTCTCAAAAATTTTAAATGTCTAATGAGATACAACGAAACCATGATCACAAACGTTACAAAGCTCTAAATAAATAATTCGCAATTTCAGCGAAATTGAAGCTACAGGAGCTAAGAAAGTGAAAAGGTTCTCAAAAGGGAAGGCAAAAATTGTTTGGAACTGAAAAGTGTTGCTTAAACTTGGTGATAATTAATTCCGAACATTTTAAGGTGTTAAGTAGCATTTAAAACCGCTTTCGAATTCTCTTTGCATTAGTTTTCTCTTTAGCACTTGAAGGCCCTAGAAAGAAATTTATCACTTCCTTCTTCGTGCTCGGAGTGGCCAGAACGTCCTTGATATTCTGCAAGTGAAGAATGAAAACCATCTGAGTTTCATTTCGCTTATTAGTAATTCGTGGAGGGTATTGGATACGACATCAAAGGGCATGAAAATGTCTTTATATGCAGTCATCTGCAACTATTCATCAGATATTTTGTTTTTCAGAATACCATTGTAACTTGAGAATCATTACATATACTCGATGTTATTTTATCTGAGTTAAGCAGCGTATATATTCGTCAATATATTTCGATTTTATTATGTGAGGATTTAAAGCCTTGACCACTTGTTGCAGTCCTTTCATAAGAATGTCTGAAGCACAGAAATCAAATTCTTGTATTCCTTTGTCTTCCACGTCAATGGAATATACTAAAGAGTGTACACCAATACCTAAAAGAGTGCATACCACCAATACCTTCGTCAGGGCCAGTATACGTGAGCACTGAAATATGTAATCTGCTGTCCACACTTCTCTATATGGGATCCTACGTGCCACTAGACTTTTACTTTTAGATGAAACATTTTTTTACTTTTTCAATTAGTCATCGGGAATGGGGAACGAGGGGCGTACCTCCAAAGTGTGTCACCTTGGGTATGAAAATTAAAAAAAAAAATAGCTAAAATTTAATTTATGATTTGATTGAAAAAAATTCTACAAAAATACGCTTTTAGAGATATTTTTAGTTTTCAATATTATATTAGAAATTATTAAAAGAGTTGAATAGTTTCGGAGGCTCTCCTTCTGTCCAAAGACCAGATAGATACTTATGCTCCTTGGAAACAATTGGAAAACATCTCAGAAATAAGCAACTTTGGAGGCTCACACGTTCACTTCCAAATCGACTGCCATACAACTCAGAATTACCCATGTGACTTTTTATTCCAATACATCCTGCAGCTCTAAAGTTACAGAATTATTTCCAAAAAATTCCGTTTAAGGACCTCTGTGCAGCGTTTAAAGAGAATGGTATATTCTGAATAAGATTTCTATATATTTTTCTTAATGTTCGATGTTTACTTTTCAAAAATCACAAATTTTAAAAAGTACCTCGTTTTATTAAGTGAAGTACTTCTTTTATTTTCCCACCCTCTATTTTGCACCTATTCTCTCATACCCTCATTCAAAAAATCTCCTTTTTTAAGTGTAACACTCTCATCATATATAAAATTCTCTTAATCCTTAATAAACATACCAAAAAGTAAACAAATATTGCATTTCTCTCTCTCTTTCTCTCTTTTCCTTTAAGACTCTTTTTATATTATTTCCCAAAATTTTTATTATTTTGTTTTTATTTTTTGAAATATTTGAGTGTTCATTTGTTTGTGTATTGTAACTACTACTGTTATAGATAAATCGTGCATAAAATAGTCGGTCATTGTTTTGTTTTTGTGCCATTTTATTATCCTGTTTGTTTATTTGGCTTTATTTGTGTGTGCTTACTTTCTGTTGTTGGTTTCTTTCTTTTTTTTCCTTTTACCACAATTTGCAGAGATAAACATAAAACCAACGAAAATTTGAATTTAAATGAGAGCATCAGCAGCTTTATTTACACTTACACATACAATATTTATATATAAGAGCAAAGTGTTTGTATATGTGTTTGTTTATTTATTTTTCGGTTACAATTTTAAAGATTAGAAATGTAGTATAATCATTGATTTTTTTTGTACGTTTTGACAGTTGTATCTTTGCAAAGTATTTCATGAATATTTAAATCAATTCGGGTTTTTTTTACACATAAAACTCTCACTTAAAAGTAGCCTTGTACAAATTGGCCTTTTTTTCCTCATCTGATATTATATATGTATACAAGTATAAGCAGTGTCAGTTATTATTTGCTTGTAAAAAAAGAAACATAAATAAATAAATAAAATAAAATTTAATCTTGACACAACCCAAATATGTTGGCAAGTATTTTAGTTAGGAATGTTGTTTAGGATAAAAATTCTTGCCAGACTATTTAATAAGTATTTTGTTACCAAATCTAATAATATTAAAGTAACAGAGAAAAAAAAAAAATTAAATAAATAAAATTAAAGGTTTTGGGGGTGTATATAAAATTGTTGTTTTAGGCTTTTTTTTATTTCTTTCCAACAACACCCCGGTACTTATCAACCCTTATGGTGTTTTTTTCCCATAAAAAAGTTTTATATTTTTTTGCGTGATTATTCTTAAAATTTTTTGTTCCATTTCTATTTCTAAAGAGTTTTTTTTACTGTTGGGAAAAAGGTCATTAGTTTGTTAATGCTACACGTGATCTTATACCTACGTCTGTATAGACATTTTATTGGTTTATAGCAACTAACATATTTTCTTATCTTTTTAATTTTATTGCCACTAATAATGTAAAAAAAAAAAACTATAGAATGTTGCAAAAATAAAATTGTCAATGATGGGAATGTTTGTGTGAATGGAGAATTGAAGATGAAATGAGTTTTTTTTATGACATAATTCGACTTTTTTAAAAGCTATTGAACAAAAATTAAAAATTCTATTCGTGTTAAACATGAAAACTTGACGTATGATTAATATTAAATATTGTTTATAAGCACATTGGGACTAAAAGCCAACTACTTATTGGATTTACTTAAAATATATGTGCGAGTTGTAGGGGAGGACCTAATCTAACAGAAAATATATTTTGTAGTCATCCTGTAATAACACTAGATAAGTTACGGAGCGTCAAACTTGACTGCCTTGAATATATAAAATTTTTAAAAATCACTTTTGATTTCTGTAAATATTTTTTTATTTTTGAAAAATTGCCAAAAATAGTTTTTAAAAGCTTTTTAAATAATTTTTGCTAAAATGAAAGATTGATATTTATTTTATACATTGAATGAGAAATAATTCTGAAAATATTGTGTTTATACCCTTTTTCGTGCAATTTAAAAAAGTCTTTAAATATTTACTTTTTTCTTAACTTTATTTTATTTTATTAAAATTATATAATGCAATAAATGATATATAAATAAGAAAAGGAGTGTGCGGGCGACAATGGCCTTCGACTCTAATTCTTAAAATTTCCATCATTCCTTTTTTGCAGATTGGGAAACAATTAAGTGTCAAAATAATATTAATATATTGGTTGACTAAATACAATCAATAAATTAAAAAAAAAACTCCTGTGACATTTTTTTTTTTATTAATTGATAAAAATGAAACTCTTTTCCAAAAATTCATCATTTTCGATCAATGCTGGGTGTAGGGTGGAAACGTATATCAATTTAAAATTTTAGCATT
>MINK01173333.1:0-21795 GCA_001735545.1 Phormia regina
ACAACATTGTCTTGATAATGCTTGTTAAAAGCATTGTTGTTAATACTTTTTACATACTTAATTTTGATATACGTTTTGCCCTATAATCGACAGAGATAAAAAATGATCTTCAACTCAAATGAAAATTTTGCGTTTGTCTCGATAAAAATTTCTCAAGTAGACTCGACGTTATAGCGAAAAATGTATGCCATAATAAACCGTGTTAAAAGTACCAACAACAATCAATATGGCATCTTTTACCAAGCAACAAAGTATCAGAGCTCGATCCATAACAATCCTTACGATATGTCTACATTAGACAAATTTTCATTAAGGCAAATGTTCTACAAATTATCGTGATAAAGATTTGTCTAATGTACACTGAATTTGTCAATATTATTGCAGCTTTAAACGAAAAATTGTCAGCGCTTTGTACCATCTTGATTATTGTTGGTACTTTTTACATAGTTTATTATGATATACGTTTTCCCCTATAATTGACAGAGATAAAAAATTACTTTCAACTCAAACAAAAATTCGACGTTTGTCTTGATAAAAATTTGTCAAATGTAGACTCGAAGTAATCAGTCGATTATACTCTTTTAGTACTTGGAACTATGACGCACAAGTTTTGCTGACCTGCTCAAGTGTGTAACTTTCGTCTTAAGAAAGTTTTATATTCAATATTGGTATTTTTCATCAATTTCCCAAATGAACTTTATTTTATAAAAATTAGACTGTAAAACTTTTAAAATTAATTTATTTTTATCTGATTAAAATTTAAATAAATACCAAACCGTTAGCAATGGCATAGATTTTAAAAGAATTATTCAAAATTAAAAGTGCATGACGTTTATTTGCGCTAAAAACTAAATATTAAAAAAACTACTTCCTAAAATAAATGCAAATATTTAAAAATTAATTAAGTAGATAATAAAATTTAGATCAAATATTTCTAACTTGAATTTATAATTAGTGATGTCACTAAAAACGATAACAGTAGCTGATATTAAAAAGCAACATTTTTAATTAGATTTGAAGCAACAACCTTGTGTGTTTAAAAATTTAATAAATCCATATTTTTTTATTTTCTTAACTCTTATAATAAATTTAAAATCATAAAATTAAAGCTTAAAATAATAAAAAAAATAATAGTGATGTGATAAATATTGACTATTCAATTTCAAAATAATGATTATTTTAAATAAAAATTACTCTTTAATTTGCATAACTCTCAAATTCAGAGTTGTTTAAAAACGGAGTTTTCTGTTAATGCTTTTTAAATTTATCTGCATCTAGGTAACGCCACTTATACCAACCACACTTCACTCAATATTTAAAAGTTATTACATAAATTAATATTGAAACCAATTAACTGGTTTCAAATGTTTCTAACAATTAATTGTTTTATTTTATTACAATGTTAATGGTGAGTATTTGATTTAAAATGCAATTGTTTTTAAACAGAAAAACAAAAACAAAAAAAAAAAAAAAAACGCTTGAAAGCAAAAAAAAAAAAAAAAAAAAAAAAAAAAAAAAAAAACGCTTGAAAGTAATTTATAATTATGTATGTATGTTTCATGCAACCATATTTTTGTTTTTGTATTAATTATTTATATTTATTAATTATTATTATTTTTTTTTTTCATTCGAAAACTATTAAAATCAACAAAAACAAAATATAAATTATTTGTTACCACATCTCTTATATTCAGACAAAATTTTTGTTTGGTGATATTTGCATGATTTTTTGAAAATATTTCATTTTCAAATTGTGTTATTTAGCTGAGTCTGGGTATGTAGTCCATACTTTATTCCGTCTGTCCGCCTCTAGCTTTTTTAATGAATGAAGAAGCAGAAATAAAACCGGACTATGGATTGCAACGTTTTTTTTTTATTATTTTTTCTTACTTCTTGTCAATTCAAGCTGATTTTTATGTAATCACGGGCCAGGCCAAAGTATGTTTTTATTATGTTTTGTTTTTCTTTACTTTTTGTTTATTATAATAACTTAAAAATCATAATAATAAAAATAAGAAAAAGAGAGAAAAAACACTAAAATAAAATCAAATTAAAATATGTTACACATTAATATTAAGTGGCGGTTTTTGTTTTATTGCTTGGCCATTTTCATTAAAAGACTTGCAGTTAAAATGAACTTGAAATGAACTTTTGAACTTTGTTTTGTTCGACATTTTAAAGGTGATAATAAATTTTAATGTATATTTCTTTCCTGATTAGTGAATTATTTAATATATATAATAATAATAAAAAAAAAACCCGTTGGGAATTTGGCGACTTATAGTCCATTCACACTGGTTAAATATTAAGTAATTTTATTTTTTTATTAGTATTGCAATAAATTATTTCATTAAAAGTAAAATTAACAAGAATTAAATTTGATTTCTTGGTTGAAATTATGAAATTACTTTAAATGCAGTGTGAATAGACTAAAAAGAGTGCTAAAATCATGTTATTTAAAAGTGCTGAATTAAGTTTAGCATTTGGTAGGAGATTATGTTTAAATTTATACAAAATTTATTTAATTTTGCATTCAAGCTGGTAAACTTATAGCCACTTTATTACCTTCTAAGTTAAAATGGAACTTTAAGTTATAAATCGAAGAGAAATAAATCTACAGTAGAGCGAATTCATGATCTTTTTCTAAACATAGAATTTGACACTTGGACGGACAAAAATTGTTAGCTGATTAAAATGTAAGCAAAAAATGTTCTTATATAAAATTTGACAGTTCTAAGGCATATTAAAAAAATAATCAAGTGATAATTCGTCAAACAAAAAACATAATATATAAGTGAAGTTACCTATATGAATTTGCCTTGATACTATGTATTGAACAATATGATTTTGACATCAAGAAAATGTGATGAAATTTTATAATAAAATTTCCACAACAAAAACACTTGAAAAATATTTAATCACTTTTATTTTTACCTTAATTTTTTCTAAAATTAATATCAAATACATAAAAGCAGAAATCTCTTTAGCTGATTTTAATTTAATTTTAATGAAAATGAAAGTGAATTCCATTAAAAAAATTTGCATAATGTCTACATTAGACAAATTTTTATCAAGATATATGTCAAAATTAGTCAGAATCTATACAATTGTCAAAAACAATAATGAATTCGTCATATTGTTGTTTTTGCCAATCTCTATAAATTCGTTGTAATTTTGATGTTTGTACTGATAAACAAGTTTTCTAATGTAGACACTATGTTAAGATTTTCTAATAAGGTATCGGCTGTATAAGTAGTTTAATTTCCGTTCATAATTTTATAATTATATTATAGTGTTAATAAGCTATAACTTTTATATATTTTTAAAAAATTATTGTTTGTAGATAATTACTTCAAGTCTACATTAGACAAATTTTTATCAAGACAAACATCAAATTGTTATTAGGATAAAAATTAAAAACTTTGTCTTGACGTTGCTCGGTTGGTTTTACGTTTTCCCCTATAACTGATAGACATAACAAATTGTATGAAATTTAAACAAATATTTGACTGTTGTCTTGATAAAAACTTCTATAATTTGGATCCGAAGTTAATGTGAGATAAATAATTTGCGGTCTATACGAACATTTTCTTTGTTCGTATATTAAATAAAGTTTTGTGAACATATGCATTTGAATAATATGTTCGCACATAGTTGTTCATCAGAAGTCATATTTTATGTCGAAAAGGAGGCACTGAATACAAAAAAATCAAATCAATACTGACGGCAACAATTAAATTAATTACGTTAAATTAAATTGTGTCTACATTAAACAAATATCAAAATAGATGCGAATCAATTAAAAAAATTACGTTTGTCTTGATAAAAATTTCTTTAATATAAACTCGAATTTACTTTCACTATATCTCAAATATTAAAATATCTTAGTTGGGGTTGCCACACAGTAATTTTTATTTATTTTTTGCTGCACTTCTTTGTTCCTAGGATAGTGTGAAGGAGGGAATACAAAGCTGACATTCCCTTTACTTTTTGCAGCAAGAAAAACTGCTGTGTGTGAACCTCGACTTTTATTATGAAATATATTAAGATTTAATTACCTAGTTTAATCGTATGTAAATTGAAAGTTATAAAAAACTTTGAATTGTAATAAATAACTTATTTAAAATTTTAAAATACAATAAAATTTTTATTTCTAACAAAATTACGATTTTATCAAAAGTCTTTTAATTTTGTTACTGGTTTAACTTCAAACGAAAAATCAAGGCGAATGTAAACAGGTGGCTTCACTTTATCAGCTGATTATTCATTTAAGTAATTATCAAACTCCATATAAGCACAATTTTTGCTTACTTGCTGAAATTAATTCAAAGTGTTGTTGCTTTTATGGAACTGGGGGCAACTTTTTCAGTTCGTCATGCAAAAAAGTATCTGGTTTTAACGAAATCAATTAAAATAACATTTAACACCATTTATTATATAGACATTACGTTGAGTCTACATTAGACAAATTTTTATCAAGACAAACATAAAAAAATTATTGTGATAAAGATTTGTCTATTGCAGTGTTAAAAGAAAATTGTCAGAGCTCGAGCTTTGACAACTTTGTCTTATTAATGCTTGGTAAAAGACGCCATCTTGATTGTTGTTGGTACTTTTTATGTGGTTTATGGGATAAAAAATTAATTGCAACTCTAACAAAATTTTGACGTTTGTCTTGATATAAATTTCTCTAATGTACACTTAATAAATTATTTCTTCGAATACCAATTTTCTTTTATAATAACATTTGAATATAATTGTTAACTAACTTTGTATTAAATTTAATTATACTATTTATCAACGTTTCTAATTGGTTTAAAAATAGTTTTTAAATAAGTTGACAGTTCGTTAAATAATATAAAAAAATTGTAAAGGCCTGTCAATAAAAATATAGAAAAAAAAATAATAAATTTAAAACAATTTTCAGATCATTAATCAATTTAAGAAAAAACTGTCATAATAAAATCATAGTATTTATTAATATTATCAAATGATTTGCCCCAATCATCAATCAAAAATTAATTAATATATGCAATTTCCTAATTGATGTCGATTTTTACTTTTTCCTGTGTAGAAGCCCAAACTTGAATTTTAATATTGAAAGCTAAGAAAGTTTAAACTTAATCTTCAAAAACAGTTTCGTTAATTCTAAAACCTGAAAGTGTAGAAGATGATTAGATCCCTATTATTAATGTATATAAAAAAATTATGGTCTATTAAATGATTTATCAAAGATAAAAACTATTAAAATTACTTTCTTCATGATAACAATTATTTAAGTGATAAAGATTTGAAATTTCTAATATTTTTTACTTCAAATGAAATTAAATTATTGTTGTATTTTAACAATTAATATATTAATTAAATATTATTATTAATTAATCAAATGTAAATATACACCCGGAAAAAATTATTACTTTTTCAATTAATTTATTTGTTTAATTTTTTACCAAAATATATTATTAATTTGTTAATAAATATATTAAAGTAAAGAGTATGATTTTTATTCTTATACACATTTTTAATTCATTAAATCATTTTCTTGATTGATTTAATTAATTTATTAATTGGAAATCTGTTTTGTTTTCATTTTTAGTAATTAATATAATAACTTTGGTGAGAGGTGCAAAATTTGAGCAAGTTTTTAATTGAATGAATTATTTTCATATATATTTGTTAATTGGAGACTTTTTTCTGCGTATATCTTTGATAAATTGTTTAAATTTATCAAAGACTGAATTACAATTAATAAAATAATTGAATATAAATTATTGGTAAATGAAATTTGATTTTAGATTTTTCTATAAAAAATTATAAATTAATTTGTTCGAATATTATTATTTGAAATTATTTTTAAATTTAATTGAAATTTTTTCGAAAATATTTTTCCCACAAAAACCTTTCCATTTTACTTCCAGCTTAATTCCCTTGAGTTTTTTAGCGCCCAAAAATTATTGAAAAGTTTTTATAAAAAATATAAAAATGTATTATGCAATTTCTTTTATGACATGACCTTTAAAATGTAACAAAAAATAATCAGAAAACAAAATAAATAAAACTAACCTGACAACTTACAAAATGACAATTGCCAATTTCGAAAAAAAGATAACCATACGATCATTTAGAGTTTAAACGCTAGTTTTGCAACACTAAAGATATTAAAGAAATACATCAAAGCGTTAAAATGACAGACTATAGCTGCTATCAGTATATAAAATCGATACAGTAAGTGACATAAAAATATAAATGCCTCTGCATTAATCTTTTGTTATACTATATGTATGTATGTATAAATGAATTATATGTACATTGAAATAATGGACAAATGCATCATCATCATCATTGTGTTTTGCATTTTTATTTATTTGACGAAAAACTATTGTACGTGTTTATGACCCAAAAGACAGGTACACAAAAAAAAATGGGAAAAACATAAACTAAAAAAGGAAATAGCAGCCAGGTAATTGTAATTGTTGTAAAACAGGTGTAAAAATATATATACGATATTATATATAGATACACATGTTGTATTAGTTATATTGAATATGTTTGTGTATAGAAAAAGAAAGTCTTAAATATTGAATAGTTATTAAGACAATATTTGTTGGCTTCAAAACTTACCTTGAGGCTGTTTTTATGTTAAAATAATTTAAAATAATCCAAAATATTTAAGTTAACAACAGGTTCGTTTAGATGAAAATTGTGTTTTAAAAAAATATTAACAAAATTTCACTAATTTTCTTTTTTTTCTTAAATAAAATGAAATTTTTTTCTATTTCAGCGTTTTATTTCCTTGAGGAGATTTTTTTTTGGAATTTTTTATTAAACACTAGAAAACATGTTAAATTTCTTTTTCTTTTTTTATATTTTGTTAAATAAATTTATTAGACTTTTTTTGGTAAATAATTTCTTTATTTAAATACAATTTAACCGTTTCTTTTTATTTTCGTCTAAACGTCGTTTTTATTTTAATTTGCCTTCACTTTTATTTTTATTCGTAAACCGTACGCTAAAGCGTACCAACAGCAACTGACTGACAGTTTATTAACTCTCCTAAATGATCGTTAGGGAGAAACTAAACTAAGCAAAATTATTTTGTGTTTTATTTTTTGTGTTCAAAAATAAAAAAATAAATTAAAAAATAAAAGAGTCAAACATCGAAAACGATCGTTTAAACCACGATTTTATAAAGTTAAGATTTGTTTTTGTTTTATTCGTTGTTTTCAAAAGCGTTTTAATAAATTTTAAATATAAAAATTTCTTAACAGCAAAATATCATTTATAAATATTTCAAAAGACACTTTTCTTTTATGCTTAATTTTAAGCAAATAAATTTTAATTATTATTATTTTTTTTTTAAATTTTGGCGTTTTTTTTTTAGATTTTCTTTTTTTCAAAGAATTTTCTTTATTATGCACTGTAAACACTTTAATAAAAAATTTAAACAAAAAATACTTTAGGCCTGATGTGTAGCTTTAAAACACGTATGAACCAAATCTAGCTATTTTACAAAAAAAACACTAGATAATGTTCGTTTTTTTTTTTTCTTTTTTAATGAAAGTAGGTTTTTAGCAGCAAATGCTGTAATAAACATTAACAATAACCATTGTTAGTTTATTTATTTATTTTATTTCTTTTTGTTATATTAATAGTATTTTGTATATTTAGTATAAGTTTGATCGTTATTTTATTTTAAATGAATTTTAGCCGTTATTTAAGTCTTTGCTGTTTGACGTTCACGATTTTAATAACAAGAAAAATGCGTTTATTTTAAAATTTACTACTATTAGTTCAATGCAACTAAAATCATATTTTTTTACTCTCTCTCTCTCAGTCTTAGCTCACTCTCTCTATATATATAGTCATCAACATGTAACTCTCATTCTCTTATAAAAAATGTTGTTAAAATAAATCAAAATTATCATAACTCTCATATTTTGCACTAATAAAAAATTACTCTCTTTTAAAATAATATTACTGTTGCACTCTTTGTGTAATAGAAATATGTACTCACAACAACAAATCTTTATTATTTACCTTTAAATACTTATACTAACCAACAAACACACATGTATTGATTTTACAGGTGCCTGTTATGATCATGAAAATTTCTTGTTGTTGTTTTTTTTTTTCTTTTGGAAAATATTGCTCACACACATTTACACATATATATGTATATATATTTTTTGCCATTTTATTTTTCTTGTATTTTTCTTCTTTATATTTCGTTTAATTTCTGAGAAATTTTTCTTTTTTTGGAAAAGCGTTAAATATTTAATTAAAAGAAAGGTTTAAAAACATTGTTTAAAATATGTTCACTTGCTCTTTTAAAAATTTTAATTTTTATGAGGGGCTGGCTGGCTAAGTGTAATAAATTGTTAAAAGAAATTCCAGATAATTCTTAAATTGTGTAAAAGTAGCTGAAATGCGTAAGCGAAACAATAGGTGTCAGGCTCGAAATATGAGTAAGTATTATTGAAACTGAAAGGTGTTTCTTTTAAAAAATTTCTGATAAATAATAACACTATGCTACAAATTTCGATTCGTTCCAATGTCAAATGAAGTCGAAATTTTGGATAAAAAAATCTGCAAAGTTAATTCCAATTCGAAAAATATCTAATTCTTGAAGTTCAAGGTATAAAAAATAAATGTGCCTACTAGAAAGCGTGACATTCAACGTCGCACAGTGCTTTGATCACATACAACAGTGGGGCAAAAATAGAAGGAGTTGCCATGGTAAATTTAAATTTGTTACACATATTACTTTAGGCTTAGAATGAATAAATACGAAATTTTGAAAAAAAAAAAATTACGCAAGGACACGACTACCTTCCATATAGCCTGAAGTTAAAAAAAAAATATATATATATATTTTTTTAAATACTAATTTGAATTTTACTAAAATTTGTACCAGCCATTAAAAGTCTTTATGTATAACTATTATTATAACAATTTAAATCAAAGTCAACTAGACTCCAAAAATTTTTGGAAATTTTTAAATAAACATCTTGATAGGCAATCAAAGGGAGAAATAAACATTTGTGATGCCAATGGACAACTTGTTTCCGACAACCAAAAAAGTAACATGTTCAACGAATATTTTCTTCAAATTCCAAGGACCTTAAGGCTACAAATTGAATGTTTACCTGAAGACAAATGTAATAGTTTAAGAACACTAAACCAATGTCAAAATGATTTTAAATTTTGTCATACAACTATTTTTGAAATGGATAACATTATTTCGAAACTTGATTTAAATAAAAGTTGTGGTTATGATGGAGTTTCACCAAGAATGTTGTTTATTATATCTCCTTATCTTACAAATATTTTCAATAACATTGTCGATTCTTCTATATATCCTAAAGATTTAAAAATTGCAAAAATTATTCCGATACCTAAAGAAAATAACGATGTAAATAAAACAGTTTAGCTTTAGCTTTACTTCCTATAATTGATAAAGTATTCGAAAAAATCTTTATCAGCAATTATCATCTTATTTATATGAAAATAATTTATTATTGAATATCAGTATGGTTTTAGAAAAGGATGCGGTACTGAAGAAGCTGTTGTTAATTTAGTGAACAATATATGCCAAGGATTGGATAATGGATTTAGCGGTGTAGCAGGTGTTTTTTTACAACTTTACGAAAGCTTTTGATCTGATAGATCATAATATAATTATTGAAAAATTTTCTTATTAGGATGTAAATATAAGTACACTAAAGTTGTTAAAAAGTTACTTAACCAATAGGAAACATTTCAACATTATCTCTATATAAAGATGTATCGACTACAATACTCCCTGTTTATGGTTTGCACAAAATGCAACTTCTATTGTATGTTTTTAAAACTTTAAATAATATAGGGTTTCACACTATATCATTTAGAAGAAATAAAACTACATTTAATACAAGAAATGCGTTGAACCTAGAGTTGCGAGATGCCGTTTGGAGACTAACAAGCAAAGGGTTGAACACTTGGGTAGTTTAGAATATAATAATATTCCAGAACATTTGAAAAATATTGAAAGAATATCGATTTTCAAAAAAGAAATAAAGAAATATTTATTAGAGAATATAGAAATGCTTCTATTGTAATAATCTCATTGTTATTAACATATACAGTTAGGGACAAAACTATTTGTACACCTCATATATTTCGTATACCTTCAATAGTTTATAAAAAAATGTAGTTTTTATTAAGAAGAAGATATAATTTTCAATATATTTAATATTTATAGAATATGTAGCTATTTGTTCTTGGGCAACTTTTTAGCTAATTACGATGTTTATTCAATATCAGACGCTGGCAAAGAGTTATTTAGAAATTATTTTTCTATCTTCATACACAGTTGTATTTTAGCCGATATATTTAAATAATGATAAACATTAAAACATAAAATATAAGATATAAGTCTGCAGTTTGCAAACGGCAGATCCGATTTCAATGAAATTTTAAACAGTGATAGTAAAAGTGTTAGCGAGTTTAAGTTTTCATATAGACCTTGTTACTTGTCTATAAATAAAAAAAAAATACAAACACCTTGGGCATAGACTATAACAAGTTTTATTATCAAAAACCTAAGTCGGTTGTCAAAAAAACCTAAATCTATGTATGTGTTAGTAAAAAATTTCATTGAAAATAAAATCAATTAAAGTATGTGTGCTTTTTTGAGTAATTTTTCCAACTGAGTTTTTTTGAGCTTCATATCTATGAATATTTAAAAAACAGTCCTGATTCGCTATATCTAAATTGATTTCAAAGATTTTACATGAACAGATTCTACTGGAATAGAACTACAAGAAGTAAATAACAACATTATATAAAGAAAAAACGTAAAAAAACTTTAAATCTTAACAGAATCAAAAGTAATATGTATTTGATAACTAGGGTTTCATGATTACTATTGTTAGAACTTGTCTATAAATAAAACAAACAAACAACAACAAATAATCATATATTTTTTTTAGTTTTTTTTTTCCAAAGTTCGGTTGTTTATTAACGAACTTGATTCAAAAAACTGAAATTGAAACTGAAATCTCAGCCATTTATGAACCCATTTTACTGAATTTCAATAAAAAAAATTTCAAGCACAGTGGTTCCAATAAAATTTCACATGATCAAAGTTGAGATATTTTTAAGTCAGTTTTGAGGAGTACAGGTCCCTAACGGGACACGGGGGTATTTAAGGAAGTCTACCAAAATTGGCCACCTCGGGTATGTAATTTACAAAAAATCGCCAAAAAAAAATCATTTATAATTTAAATGCAAAATCACAGAATATTAGAATTATTACTGCAAGAATTATATGAATATATGTGTCTATAATATACCATGGAGGCACTCTGGGAAAATATTTCCCTAAACTCTATCCAACTTTGTCAATTTTGAAAAAGTTTTTTATTATTTTTTAATTATAATAAGGTATCAGTAATAAAAAATATATTTTGACAATATATCTCCATATGCTGATAAAGCATACGAAAAGTATATAATGAGCCATGCCATTCAAAACGGCAGGATGACCATTTTAATGAAAATTTAATCAAGTTTTCCCCGAACTGGTGTATTAAGTATTTTGGTACAAAAAATTGAGAGTTTTTAAATGTTATGATTTTATAATAAGTTTATATCTATATTGTGCCAGAAATTTATAGGAATACGTTTACATGTTTAAATTTTATTTAGCTCCAAATATTAATATTTTTTTCTGCAAAAATTATAATTTTAAGTTTTTCTGGTCATGGTATTAACTTATTTATTATACCCATCACCACAGGTGTAAAGGGTATATATATGGATATGTTTGTCATTCCGTTTGTAATTTCTACAATATTTGTCCTAGGCCATAGAGGGATATATATTCTGGATCCTCTCCGTCTGTCTGTTGAAATCAGTTTTTAGAAAGCCCCAGTTATCGTATATAAATGTTTTATACATAAAATTATAGGAAATATTCCTTCCGCTAATAAAAACGAGCTAAATCGATTAATAAATAATTGAGATATCGGCTAAAAACTACCAAGATACTCCCAAAAAATCGTTTTTTCGGCTTCTCTCGGCTCCTATACAAGCTAGATACTTTTTTGCACGAACATTTCAAAATCTTACTTTAATTTTTTTTCTCTGAAAAAAAAAAATCGGTTCATCGGTTTAGTAGACAACATCAGTGTTCTTGTTGTTGTTTGTATATGCGGTGCGTTTGTATATATGTACATAAGTACATACATACCAACTTACCAACTTTGGAGATATTTTACATCTATGACCAGCTAAGGACCTGTACTCCTCCAAATTAATCCAAAAAAGCTTAGCTCACACCATGTGAAATATTTTTTTAAATATCTCGAACATTTCACAACTTACAGAATTATATCCAAACAAAATCGATTTGGGACCACTATGCTTCGTAGACGAAAAATTGTTGAATGTGAACACCGTCTATATAATTAACACGAGCGTAAACCAGTGAGCTTCGCTATCCCTTATTAGGCAATATCAAATATTTACTACCGTTTAAGAGTTTTAAAAAAGTTTGAGTGAAATCCAACCAGTTCTTACAGACCACAGGCACTGGTCAAATTGTGCACCAAATTTCGTCAAATTCGGTGGAACCGTTTTAGAGTTTTAAAAAGATCGTAAAATGTAGGTTTAACATACAATCGAGATCATACATAGCCTATAGTCACCTCCGGGACTGTTATCTTGATTTCTTGATTTAAAATATATCAAATTTGGGATGGTTTGTAAATAATCGTCTTTGAATTTTGAGTTCCTAGAGGGTATATAGAACCTCCTTCCATGTTTTGCACTATTCTACTACGACTTTGGAAATGTGACTAGCTGACTAGAAGTTATATATTTATTTCCAAAAAAATCGATCAGTCATTGTTGTAAGTAAGAGCAAAATTAAAACAAAGTTTTTAGATTTTTCCCGAGACAACTCCTGCATCCAGAATTTTTATAGGTGAAAAATAACACTTTAATCGGGATTTCATACTTTACTTCACTGTTAACAGCATATTGTAAGTTAGCATAGTTTTTTCAAAATCTTTTTCAAATTCTAATGATAATGATGGACCTATGTATAATTGACATTTTCAAATATAACTTAGATTATAACTAGAAAACTTTAAATCAATATAAAAATAAAAAGTTATGCCTAATTTTCACACTATTTTATACTTAAAAAATAATAAATCAATCAATCATTTGTTAACACCTAACAATAATATATTCATAAAACAATAAAATAATGCAAAAAATATAAAGAAACTTATAACAAATTATAGTTTATTACCCCTTATTCTTAATATTTATTATTATTAACAAATTTCCATATTAAAAATACATACATACCTACATCTATTATTTAGAAATTCCAATATTTTTAAATAAGTAACTATTCAATATTAACAAAAAAATACAAGAAAATAATGAAAATAAATGGAAATAGAAATATAGCAAGACAACAAACAACTAAATACAACTTTTTTTTAACTAATACGGTCTACTTAACAATTGCAAACGATTTAATTTTATTTTCATATGAAAATTTACACCAGAGACTGTGTGAAACGGCCTGATTAAAAATAAAGTTGAAGTCAATTTGTAAAAAAAACACTGGCGAAATTAAACAGGTGACCTCATTTATTTTTTAGAACATTTTTACTGGCAAACTCCACATAAATAAACTTTTTCGCTTACTCATTGGAGTGTTCAACTCTATTTTTATAAGTTTTCTTATTTTTTAAATATGTAATTATTACTTTTGTTAAAAATAAAAAAAAATGTTCACCATATTATTTCGCATGTCTGGAATCAGCCCAACATTTTTCCTCTTTATATTAGGACGAAAAAAAAACGTAAAAATAGAAACAAAAAGTTGACCCTGTAGTTAATATGTACTATTACAGGTTGACTACAAGATGACTCTTCTGAAAAAGCCGGACCAGTTGTTTTAGCAAATAAAATTTTTATTACAAACATTTTTATCGCTCCACTGTGCGTTCTTCAGTTAGTCGTGAACAAATTATTTTCCAAAAAATATATTCTTAAAAAGGTTGTATTTTAGGAAATAGAAATTTGAATTTTTGATTGAAAATTTTTAAAAACGAAACGTAATTGGGATGGTAAGCCGTGAATTAGTTGGTTATTTATGGACGCTTCTTCTCGCAATGGTAAACAGCATGTTCGTTTATTTTCAAATTATAGAAAACGTTGTACGTTATGTTAATGTGATGTATGATTCTATTGAAAATCTGAATTTTCGCATTTACGATATACTATATCCCATAGATTTCTATGGATTGAGATCTGGTGATAGGTGTTCACTCTAAACACTCGGTTACAACCCTATGGGTGTTTCTGGGTCATTTCGTGTTGAATTCTCCAAAACTTAGCGGTATATTTTCCTCAGCGTATGGATACATTACATCGTTTAAAATTGTCTATCCTATACAAGTCATTAGTATATTTTACAATATGGAATTGGACCCATACCTTGGCCTAAAAAACATAATATTCCACCACCAAACTTAACTGTCTTGTTAGTATATTTTGTGATCCAATCCCTTTCCCTAATTGGTCATCTTACAAATGTTCTCCCATTAGCTGCCTCTTATATTAAATTTGGACTCATCTGAAAATAGGACAGTATTTCCATGTCTGTCTTGTCCAATCTCTGGCAATTGAAGTCGATCTGAGCGATTCTTATTTAGGAAATAATAGGTTTTTTCACAGAACGATAACAACAGAGACCAGCCTCATTTTGCCAGCCGGCTAACTTGTTCGAGTACTAATTTCCAATTTTAGATTATATGACTTACCTTACGAGGGAGGAAATATTTGGCATTTCTTAAACCCTACTTGCTATCAGATTATCCTGTCTTTGGTGTAGTTTTACGAAGATGTTGAGTTTTCACAGTACCTGTCTTCACGATGATTTTTTTATAATTTTCGAAAACAGTTGACTTATTTAAGTTGAATAGTTTACACAATAGTTTTTTGTTTTAAACCAACACTAAAATATTATATTTAATATTAATCTTCAAGAAATTTTGACTTTAGCCATTTTCCGTTAACTATTTGCGTGAGATTACAAAAATACGTAAAATTACAAAATAAGTTATGAATAATTATCGGAATAAAGCAAATATTACATCGATTTTTCAATATTCTTTTAATTTGATTATACCCTACACCACCAAAGGTTGGTTGGGTATTATTGCGTTTGTGCAAATATTTGTAACGCAGAGAAAAAATTTTCCTACACCCCACCTTAAAGTATACCGTTCGACTCAGAATCACTTTTTGAGCATTTAAACGATGTCCGTCCGTCCGTCTAGTTGGCTGGCTGGCTGGCTGTCCATGTAAAGCTTTGTGCGCCAAAAGCTACAGGTCGCAATTAAGAGATAATTTGATGAAACTGGGTACATATGATTTTTTTGGCACAAGGACGAAGCCTATTTAAATTGGTCATGATCGGCCCATTATTTTCACTCTAGCCCCCATACAAATTGTTCTCCCGGAATATAGTTTTAACGACTCAAAATACTTAAAAAAGTGAAATATTTTTAATGAAATTTGACATGAATAAGTTTTTATGTAAGGATAAATCTATAGTGCTTATTTCATCCAAGATCGGGTCCATAATTACCATTACTCCCAATGAACCCCTCTGTTGTGCGAAAATCACTTTAAACTGCATAAATCCCATTAAAAATGTTAATATTAATTTAATATTCGACACATATAACTTTATAAAATATTAGTGCCTACTGCAAAATTTCATTAACATCGGTTCCTTAAACGACCATAGGCTCCCATATAAGACCCAATTTCAGGGAATCGACCAAAAAGTTTCATAAATTACATGTGAATTCGGTAGTATCGACGTAATATTTTTGCAATAGTATGTTTTTATTTTCCACTTAATACAACCTATAGGTCCATTAATTGGCTCCTTCCCGAATTTTGTACACATAGGAATGGTGCGTAGGTATCATATGGTCGGTCTTGACCGACTATACCTTCTTCTCTCGTGGTTTATATATATAAGATTTTCATTGAAATACGTCTTAATTTTTGCTAGTTTATGTAAATATAAGTATATACATATAAAGTTTCATTGTATGTCAACCAGTGTATTTTCAGTAAGTCTCAATTTGCTGGAAAATCACTAGGTTTAGTATATAAAAGAAAATTGTGCTTATTATGAAACAAATTTTTAATTTATTGACTTCAACTCTATGCTTCATTTAAATTTTTTAGTTGAGACAACAGCAAAATAATTTGTGAATTGATAACTTTTACAGCGATTTTTTACACAGATTGCGTATATTAAAAAAAACTGTCAACACTGATCTTACAGCTTTCACGTAACTTGAGTCTACATTAGACAAATTTAATCAAGACAAAAGTTCCAAAAATATTATCGTTATTAAAGATTTGTCTAATGTAGACTGAAATTTGTTAGTATTATTGCCAGCCGTTAAGAAGAAAATTTTCAGCGCTCGAATTCTGACAACTTTATCTTTGATAATGCTTGGTTAAAAGATGGTATCTTCACTTGTTGTTGGTACTCTGTCCTTTATAATTGACAGAGATAAAAGAATTAATACTGCCAACTAAAACAATAATTTGACGTTTTCTGATACACAATTTCTCAGGTGTGGCTCAAAGTAAACACGAGAGATTTTTATATCATGTATGTAACAGATAGTGACAAAAATCGCTTCTTAGAGAATAATCTCACGTTAGAATATTATTGTATTTCTGTAAATACCTTTTATTTATAATAACAAATAAACAAAGTGAAGATTGAAAGGTTCGACTGGCTGAATGTATTATGTGTGTTTGCTGACAATAGTAAATATATAAAAACAACTTTAGCAACAACTGCTGTAGCCAAATAAACACTTGCCATAGTATAATTACAAAGTACTCCACATCTACAAAAGCAACAATTCCCTTTGTATTTTGTTCAGTGTAAAATACCGCTCACAATGTCAAAATGCTGATGAACAGAAAGGAGAGAAACCACTAAAATACTCACGAAAAAATTTACATGGGAATACAAAAACAATTTGGACAGTTAATGCGAAGGTGTATCAAATGAAAAAAATTGAACAACAAGCCTATTCAAAAAACAACAACAACAATGTCTTATTAATATTATTATTTATTTATTTATTTTTTTACCATAAACTGCGTTTACTTATGAAACAATTTAGTTGATTTAAAACCGAAATTTTATAACAATATTATGGACCAACTGCTTCAAAGCGTCTTCTAAATTCACCCAGAGTCTTCCAATTCGACCAATTTTTTATGTTTAAAGTTCCCAATATCGTTCCTTCAAGATAATTTTTTTGGGTAATGGCGATAATCCTAAAACTCCAAAAAACTGAGTTTTGTATGTCAAAAATATCCTCTAACAAAATTTTATTTCAAAAATAAAAATATAATCAACCCTGTTTAACAGTAGAGAAATATGTTTTTGTTACTGTATTTTATTATTTATTCAAAT
Source organism: Phormia regina (assembly GCA_001735545.1). Lineage (NCBI taxonomy): Eukaryota > Metazoa > Arthropoda > Insecta > Diptera > Calliphoridae > Phormia > Phormia regina. The sequence continues at coordinate 17,531 of MINK01173333.1, forward strand.
ATATTCGAAATCTTATAAACAATTTTATTTTCAAGTTTTATTAGTATTAAGTTGTAAAAAGAATATCAAAGAAATTTTTAAAAATTGTTTTTATAACAAATCCTATATTATCTGTTTAATTTGTTTTTTTTTAAATTTAATGTGATATTGTTGAATTTTGTTTAATAAATCTATGATTGGTAAGCCGGTTCTGATAATGCAGTGTCACGAAATATGTATTGTAATAAAACTTAACATTTTCAACATAGCTGCTTAATTCGTATATTTTTTTATTGACATAGAGCTGACAAAAATAACGATTTTATATATCGTTTTTAGTAAATTTATTTTTTTATTAGTTATTAAAAAACTTCTTTTCGATTAACAAGAATATTTATGAATTTTTTATTCTTATTCCGTTTAAAATTTCTATCGGTGTAATTGATCACTTGTTATTATTATATACCGTACAATACTCTATCACATACTTTAAAGTACGTTGCATAGAGCGCAGAATTTGTGTGTGGTTAGCGGAAATTTCAATAAAAATTCCCATTTGGTGTGATTATATCTTCATCAAACAATTTATATTAGAGAAAAAGCAGAAATACTTAAACAATACACACATTACTTACCTTTACTACTATTTATTCTATAGACATACTTAACTTACCATAGAAAACGTATTTATCCATCAAAAATAATAGACAAACAACGATAGTAATAAAATTGCCAAAACAACAACAAAGCAAATAAACAGATAATAAAAGTATTTAGTTAAAGAGCATTTTTTCATGTATTGATTTGAAGTATAAATATGTTTGTACTCGTATGTATGTAAATATGTGGCAGGGAAGATTAACTCGTGCAACTACAAAAAATGTAGGACAAAATATTATAAAAGTTGATAAATTGATTAATTTAATGAGCCGAAAGTGATAATTTCATTTCACACCAATTACCGTTATTATTATAATTGAATATCATTTCATGATACACAAACACCAACCACAACAACAACAATAGCGTCAGTTTATCATCATTATGAGAGAGCGCCAGCAATAAATTACTCATTCTGGAATATCTGATTCTCTCTGTTGTCTCTCTAAGTAATTTAGTCAATATAAAAGATTATGTTCGCATTTTTTAAGCTTCACTTGAAGAATTCTCTGATGAAAAATGAACTGAACTGCAATCATTTTTGTGTACGTATTTTAAGATGTGAAGATCTTATATACTATGTGTGGGGGTGCGTGTAATCAATCCCACTCAGTCTTGTACACTCGTGTGGAGCCTGACATTTCCTGTGACTTTTTCCGAGTGATGAAGCGGAATGGAGTCATTTGCATTGTATTTTGAGAAGATGATGTTTGATTTATTTTTTGATTGTTGTGTACTAAATAGTAATTGTTGCAAAAACTATTTTAATTTGCAAATTTGAATTTGGAAATTTATCACAGATGTATGAGAGAAGTGACGGTTGTTGTTTTATTGCAAAATATATTTTTTATTGATATATATTTTTATGCAAGAACTTAAAACATATTTGAATATACATTATAATGTTTTAATAAAAAAACGAAAACTCAATATATATCGACATATTTAAGGCAAGATTTGTGCGATGAATAATTAAGTTTGTATTTATTTGCGAATTTGGGGGTAAAATCCCACAATGACCGAACTAGTGCTAGAGATATAAGTTTCCGGTTTTCAAGAAAAACCACGTCTTGTGGTATCACTTTATAACTCTCAAAAGAGCCTTGGCGTAGATTCCTGTACTTTAAGTTTCTTGCTGGAAAGCGTAATCCATTTCGCATTACATTGCAAAAAACCTTCGGGAATAAATGGGGGTTTGAAACCGCATATTATCGATTAACCACACTTCTTACCTACGGGACGCTCTTGTATGGTTAAAGTGCTGGAGATTGGCTTGTCTCTCAATTACTAGTTCAGATAGGTTTCAACACACCCAATGACAATCTGGAGAGACTATTGGTTTAAAAACCCCACCCGCTTGATATTTTCATTGGAAATATCTCCCCCAAGTCTCACTCTACGACTCCAAAGAGTCCGGCCGTGAACTAGCACACTACCACGTTAGTCACTAGTTACTGTGTATCGGATCCGCTATTTCGGAACATATGGTTTACCCTAGGGAATAGTTTTAGTAAAAAACTGTTTTATATTATATTTGGCAGCCGCCATCAGAAAGCTTGCGCTGCGTCAAGCTTAATCATCTGACCATCCGATCTTTCGAATCACTTCGTGTTCCCTACAAAAGGAGTTGATCCTGGTGTGCGTTCAGCACTAGAGAGACAGATAGACCAAATCTCTGTCTCTCTAGTGCTGAACCGAACCAGGATAGTGAATCCCTGTATACGAAAGTAACCTTTTTCGTTGTCCCTAAAGGGACGGTCTCCACTTCTCCCTCTTTTTACAACTCCTGCAAAAGTGTTATTTAGTTCCCAGTCTCTAGCATGTGCTCCGAAGGGAAAGTGACCTGTAATGATACCAATAGTGTTCCTTTCAATAGGTCCTTGTAGTTTTCAACATTTCCTGGACTCTACACAAGTGGGGTTCTCTGGTCCAATCTTTCTATAGCTCACGATGAAATTTGTGTAATACCTATTGTTAATGGAGCGCCTTATATTATTCGTTGTAACCTTATTGGTTCGAACTGGCTTCTTGCACGCGGCAGTCTATGGCGCTCGCAAGTTGTCGTTAATGTCCCTATGTCCTGGAACCCACAGCTTATACTGCACCCATTGCGCGGCAATGTTTATGGCCATCACCTCGGCCTTAATAATGCTATAGCAGTCTGGTAGCCTGTGAGACAGTCTTAGGTCCATGAAAATACCAATTCCGACTTTATCTGCCGGAAGAATCCGTACAACACTTGTTATGCGAATGCCTAGCATTGAAAGGTCGTAGACTGAGACATCTCGGTAAAAATCTCTTCCGCGACCTGGATTATCTCAATGACCTGCCACTGTCAAATCAGATTCAAGTTTGTTAGGAGTACGGATTGGTTTCAAGGTGGACCAACTGAAAGTTAGTTTCTTGTTTAAAGAAAGGGAGAAGAACTTTCTTCCCATACAGGCCATCACAAAGGTCCTCCGATGCACTCGCTATAGCGACCGACCCTTACAACCTAACCAATGCAATAATAATCTCTAACATTATCCAGCATGACAGAGGTATGTGTATGGTCCACTAGACTGTATGTATATATCAACTTAAAGCAACATTACATAACAAAATATAATAATATTGTCCGTAAGGTGACAGTGCAAAGGGCAAAAAACTTATTCGCTCAATATGAGGTAACATCTCATCATCTAGATGCATGAGGTATTGAATGAGCTAACGGTCAAGTTTCTTTCTTAAGTTATTTTAAATATCTTTATATATTCTTAAAGCCTTAGATAAGACCTATGAGAAGGCTTCGTTACTCTACCGTTAATGTAAATGCAGCGAATCAGCTGACACGTTTTGTTCAAGAAATGGGCTTAATATCTCCATAACTGTGTTTTCCTATATAATTTAATATTTTTCTGAAAGATATCAGGGCAATTATTTTTCTTTTCTTTAATATTTCAAACGATGAAGTCAATAATCTTTGAAAGTTTCGTTGAAATATCTTAACAAATCAGAGATCAAATATGCAAAATTTCTCAAAAAAAAAAAAAAAAAAAATTAACTCCGTCTGCTAATCAAAAAACAAAATAAAACTCGTTATTTAAAAGAATATATATCAATTTTTATATCCACGCAACATGGCTAATGATTATGGACTCTAATTATTCTTTCAAAATTTACATATACACGATTGAACTATGAAGATCGGGAGCTGCAATTAACTTTCAGTGAACACATTCTATCACGTTTGGATCATATATTGATTAACTACAGATCATAACAATACATAGTAGTACTCCTAGTGATCAAATTACATACATATGGCATTTTACCTGTCTTTGCAACAACCCAATAATTGAAACTACAAATGTATCTCATGGCAACTTTTTTTAACCTAATATTTAATTAATAATTTAAATTTCTATCTACCTATAAATCACTAGTTAATCTTCAATTATTTTCCATTCTTAAAATCTCAGGAGAGATTAATGAGGTATGATGCGAATCACTTCGCCTTAGAATATCGTGCATTATATTATAGACATCGATCGATTAAAAATTGATCTCATTAATTTACAAAAACACAGTGAGCTGTCAACAAGATCCCAGGAACTATGAGAAGTCGTTTTCTTTTTTTGCAAACC
>MINK01173334.1:7145-23089 GCA_001735545.1 Phormia regina
TTTGTTGTTCTCATCCAAAAGCAAAATTAAACTATTTTAATGAGAGACAACTTAACGGTACTTTTTAAAAGTAAACAATTTTTTTCTCATTTTTGTTGTTTGCCTTAATTATGCGATTAAATGTTCTTGGTGCTATTTTAAGTGGAAGATTCGTGAATAAACCGCACTCTCGAAATTTGTTTTTAAAAGAGTGACCAAAAAATAAATATTTATCAATTTCAAACCATAAGGTACGTTTCTAACTCACACGTCACACTCCTCCTCTCCTTCTTGCTACTTCTTACCCTACCCTTCTTAATATAAATTTCATCACTTTAAAGATGCTAGGGAAACTTTTCGTCGATAAAAGAAAGATTTCAAATTAAAATTTTTTACGACCCTCGCGCACCGCCTCCTCATCAGCACCGCATACTGGACTAAATCGGTCGTTCGGAAAGTGGTGGTGCGAAATTTCATTCTCAAGGGATCACATTAAGCCCCCACCGGCAGATTCGCAACTCACACACCAGGGTAAATCCACCCCACTACAGAAGAAACTTCATACCTCACTAAAGCAAGAAGCAACCCGCAACAAATTGATTCCACACAAATAGACCATATACACTTTCCGTGATTCACACAGATACTCTCGACCCTTTTCAGAGTGACCACATAAAATGGAAAAAGCCGAAATGATAACCAAATGCTAAAAAAACACCATAAAGAAAATCGTCTAAAATTCGCAAGAATCCCATTACCTAGAATGAGCAGACTAGAGAATAGGAGAGTAATATATTATCTGAAGAATATATTAAGAAGAGACGGTACAGAATCACTATCATGCTAATTGGCAACGATTTGAGATTAAAGAATGTTCGGATGCTCAAAACGTAAATTTCGGTGGTGGCGTGTTATGGTTTGGGTCGGTTTGGCAAGTCGAAAATTTGTTTTTGTTCCGACAAAAATGGATTAGTTCGATTTATAACGAACTGTGGAAGATGCTCTTCCTCACTTTTTATGGCGACACCATGGATGAAGATTGCATTTTCAAACAAGATAATGCTAGCAATCCATGTTCTAAGCAATCGAAATCTTGGTTCAATGAACATGGAATTCCTTTGTTGGACTGGCGGCTATGTAAGTCCGGAACTTAAACCCAATGGAAAACTTATGGGGATACTGCCCGTAAAGTTTATGCAAATACATGCCCAGAAATGAAGGGCATAAAGACTGTGACAGAGCTGAAAACTAAGAATTAAACAAGTCTGGGAGGAAATTGATCCGATCTGCTTAAAAAATTAGTGGAATCGAATGTCAGACGTATTTTTGAACACGTCAATAACAAAGGATCACTCACACATTATTAATAATGCTACAATGCCCAAACAGTTAAAGTGCGTTTATAGGATACACCTTAAAATGGCTGTTGAATATCGAAAATTCAGGTAAAAAAAATATTAAAGTAAAATGAAATTTTTTTGTAAACAATATTTTAAGTTGAAGTTCTTAATAATTTAATACACAAAATTTATAGCCACTAAATATTTTTTTTACCTTTTTTTTTTTAAAGTAGTGTGCGTTTATAGGAATATGCTCCAGTGTATATATCTGCACTACAATGCTTAATAGAAATTTAATAAACAATTTTATGACCGATCTTATTTTTTATGAAGTGTAATTAGTTTACATCTGAGCTGTGTATCGTCTTAGTTCCGATGATAATGAAATATTAAATAAAAAAATATTCCTTTTCTTTTTCATATCGAATCTCTAATCGTAAATTCACACACACACACACATACAAATGTACTTCCTTTGCCCTTGTAACACTCAGCATTATTTGAAAATTATATTTACTTATAAATATACATAAATAATCTATAAAGTCGTAATAATATTTACGATTATTTCCATTATAAAATTGTTATTTCAACATTTTGATTTTGTTATAATAACTTTATTTTAACATTCACCTTTTTCTAAAAAAGTAATTTTCCAAATAGATTTGTGAGAAAAAATCTTTCACCTAAAATAAAATATAAATTTACAAAAATTTTCCTTTGAGGTGGAGTTAAACTTTCATGTCTATGCATGTATAAGCGTGAATATAAAAATAAATAAAATAAAAAAAATTAAAATCCTTTTTAAATATATTTTAAATGGATGTTTGTGTAAATATATATTTTTTTCTTTTCTCAGACTTGATATAGGTAACCTAAAAATATCTAATATTTACTAATAAAAAATATTATTGATTGAATTCTAAATGTAGAAGAGTGTTGTTTATAAGGAAAATATATTTACGTGTGTTTATAAATGTTCTCCTAAGTGTTGGTAAGTATTTATATATATTTGTATCTGTGTTTTAACATCCGATATTCTATTGTCAATAAATGAAAGAATATCAATAAATTTTATGACAAAAGATTGTCATATTAAAATCTTTGAGATTGTAAATACTGTTTATTCAGCTGTAAATTAGTAAGATTTTATTGTTCTTCTTTCCAGCGTTCTTTTAAACTTGGATTTTTTTCCTTATCCTTATGGGGAAGTATTTCATGTGTCCCTTAAATCAATTTTATGCTTAAAATCTATAAAATTGTTTTCCCATTACTCCTCTACTTATAGTCTTTGAAATGAAAAACTATTTTCTTTCTTTTCCTAAACATAATTCTGTTGTAGTAGTAATTTTTTGCTTGAATATGTATTTCAGATTAAAATTTTTACCATCTCTAAAGGTGTCTGCCTGTCTCTCTATGTATTTTTTTGTTAGCTTTCTTTCAACACATTAGGATTTAGAATGTCTGCAAGTGTTTTATATATATATGTGTGTTTGTGTGTTATATAAATAAAATATTTATGAGCATGTATGTGTGTGTGTGGGGAGTGCGTGTGAGAAATTCTTTGTAATTTGTTTAGTAGCATGTGTGTTTTTGTGTAAATAAAAGACTTTGAAAATGGCATTAGAAAGGATTTATTATACCTTTTACAATTTATGACACAATGACTTGTTATTTGTTAAAATATAATCACAACAAAAAAAGAGAAGCAGTCTTGCAAATAAATTCCCACTTAAATTCTCTTAAGTATTTGGTCATTTCTTTATATTGGCCATTAAGTGGGCTAATCCCTAATAAAAACCACTTTGGTTTTTTAAATATTTTGACCAAATAAATATAATTTAAATTCAAATCATTATTAAGAGCAAACATAAATAAACAATTTATTGCACATGACGTACCTATGAATATTTATGTGTTGGGAAACCATTTTAATAATTATTACATTAGATTATAACGACACCAGATGGTTTAGAAAATATTGTGGTAGAATAGTGTAAAGAAAACTCTAACAATTTTCCTTGAATACTGTTATATATGTTGGGAAAAGATAAAGCAAAACAAGTTCATTATAAATATTAGAAAATTAAATAATAAGAAAAAAAGTTAATGAATACATAGAAAAGTTTTGCCTAAGTCTGGAAAAGAAAATTATAAGTAATAAATAGCATTAATTAAATAGTTAAAGACAGAAATAAAAATTTACTATTGAATCACAAATATAAATAAATTAATTAGGAACTGATATAGATTTTTAACAAAAAGTTAAATAAGTTCCAAATTCTGAATTAAATTTCTTCCATTTATATCGTTTCAATATCCTGAAAACATTTAACAAAAGGTACCTTTTATATGTATGTAGGTATATAAAAACCACCATTAATTTTGCCCCATAGCTAACAACTCATTTATAGTTAACATAACTTTTTACGCAATAAAAAGGAAGTTGGAAATCTGTAAGGATTACGATAATCATTAAAATGGCCACAAGAAATGTAGTAGAAAAAATCCTTTAAATTAACTATGTACATAAAATAAAAGTAAGGCAAGAGTAAATATTAAAATAAAAGAGTATTAAAAGAAACTAAACTTTATGTAACTATTAAGTTTCGTGTAAAAAAGAAAAAAATACTAAACTTTTTTTCTGCAACACAATGAAAACAATAGTATTTTGATTTTGACTACAATTCGTGACTGGCACATTAAAATGAGATTGAGCGTACAATAGTATTAACTTTTCTTCTTTTTTTTTTTTTTTGCAAGATAAATACATATACATATATTAAATCCTTAAAATAATATGAATTTTTATATATAACACAACACAAAATAAATATAGTAGAGAGAAAAACACAATATTAATAAATCAATAAATTTGACACTATAAATAAAACAACATATGTATATAAACATATGCACCAATACATATATAAATATGCTTTCTATATAGATTTATGTAAAAAAAAGTAGGAAATATGTTTAGATCAATATTAATGTTCGTATATCTTGGGGATATGACGATTAAAATAATATATTACGAAGCTTAATACTTAAATAATTTTAGTTTAAAGGGATATAATCGAACATATGTTTGATTCTTCTTAAATAAATAACCAAAAAAAATAATAATAACAATTATCTCATCCATAAAGAAATTGAATAGATCTGTATTAAGTCCGATATTATATAGGAATCAAATATTTATTCAGAATATTAATTCTGAAAAAATAATTTCATTGCCTCTTTAAATGATGTGATATTAAGAATTGGGAAGGTAAGATCAGAGGTCTCTTGCAGATATTGCGGCAAAAGAAACAATGCACAGTGGGACCAAAAGCAAAATAAATGCTAATAAGTCTGGAACTTCGAAACCACTGAACCGATTTAGATGAAACTTGAAGCATCGATAGAGGAGGAGTTAGACTTTCAGAATTTTGTTAGACGGAATAGTAGTGGGCTATGATATAGGATATCATCTGATAGGCTTAACCATCTATGTCTTTTTTACATGTTCTGAGGATATCACAAAGTATATGAGAATATGAGAACAAGCATGGAAAGTGGAAATGAAACATCATTCAAACAAAAAACATGGAGTGATCGTATCACGAATAGGGGTTTCTTTAATTTAATATACCTCAAACAACTAAGATATACCCGCTTTTTAATAAAAAATTGCATACATTTGTTAATGTATATTTTGTGTACCTAATGGGAAATTCGTATTTTTTATATTTTATAATTTAAAAATGTTCTTAAAAAGTTTTTTTGCACTATTTGTGGTACACTGTTTAACAACACATACCTAAAAATATAATGACTACGTATAGCATAAAAGTGATTATATTTATATATAATTATATATTCATGTTGGTATATATAATCTACTTTATCAGCTTTATAAAGTTTTAGATACTTAAAGTATACAACTAAAATGATTTATGTAAAATAAAAACAATAGTCCCTCCCCCTCCAATACTAACTACTATTATCATAATCATTATTATATTATTATCACCGTATGCAGATGACACAATTATATATACAATATAAAAACAAAAAAATTAAAAGAGCAACGTAAAAAAAATTTATATATAAATGGAAATTCAGTGAATGACCAGTATTTTATCAACCACCATCATCAATGTCAACTCTCTCAAACCATCAGCATCATCGTCACTCACAAAGCATCCTTTATATTATTTTATAAATATTTTTTGTTCATATTACTATATATTCTCTATATAAATTATCAGATACTTTTATATACATATATGTATATAATTATTTTGTTGTTGTTGTTTATATTTCTAATATTTAGCACAATGTGTATGTATTTGTATTTATGTATATATTAAGCAGACTTACCTCAGTGGATCTTTTATATGTATATAACGGTCTAAGGATATTGCACATAAATTTAATATGGATGCCGTTGAACACATCACATCAAAGGCAACCCATGTATCACAAAATTGTGCACCAAAAATCCAATAACCTACAAAAAGAAATACAAAATCCAAACAAAACTGTTAGAAATTAAGTAAATATTTATGTCAAAATTTCGTTTTAAGATATACAAAATACAAGAGAGAGAGAGAGAGAGAGAGAATATTTATGTAATTAAAAATTTTATGTTAAAAAAGAAAAACTTTATATAAAACGAATATATTTATAGTCATTAATTATGTTTAGAATTTTAGATTAAAGATTTAAATTTTATTATATTTATAAAAGAGATTTAATGTTTTCAGCTGCTTTTTTCCAGTTTTATAATAAATAGGTGTGTGTGTTTTTAATACAGTTGTCAGCTCGTGATGAACAAATTTTTGGAAAATAAAATTAATGAACTTTAATGCAATAAAAATTTCACACGAGTATTAATTGAAATTATAAAAAGGATTAAATCACAATGGTTAAGTTCAGTTTTGTTATAAAAAAAAATATGATATAAAAATAATTTAAAGAGATAATTACTTTAAATTAAAAAAAAAAAAAAACAAGCGCGAAATTTATATTCGGTTCGGCCGAATGTATATACCCACCATCATATTTTTCTTATTTTACATTTTATGGGCGGTGGGGGGTAAAGTTGCCGGAGCACGCTAATTTTGGTTTCCAAGTTTATATCGACCCTCGAATTATCTGTATAAAATTTCTTTGTCGTACATTCTTTTGTTTAAGAGATATTTCCTCTTTTTCTACTTTTTAGCCCATAACTCTTAAGTAAAATAAATATTTGTGCCGAATTTCATCGTTTCTATGTTGCCTCCATCCTACTTTTAACAGACGGACAGACGTACGGACATAGCAAGATCGACTTAGAATTTAACCAGGACCCAGAAAACTTTGTGGAGTCTTAGATGATTTCTTCGACACGATACACACGGAATGACAAAATCAATATAACCCCCGTCTTTTTGATGGTGGGTATAAAACATTTCATATCAATATAGAAAAAGTATTGTAGTTTAGTACTTTTTTGGTAACTTATTTATATAAATCGGAAACCCCGTGACAAGCCTGGGGCTTTAATACGTTAAGGGATTAATTTACGCTAAATTTATTAAAAATAGTAAATTTAGGCCAAATTTACTGTAAAGAGTAAATTTACGATTAATTTACTATAAAAAGTAAATTTACGCTAAATGTAAAAATAAATTTAAATTTACTACAATAAGTAAATTTACTTCAAATTCTCTATGAATTATAGGTGTAAAGGTAAAATTTACTGTAATAAGTAAATTACGTGAATTTCCGTAGAAAAGGTAAATTTACCATGTAAATACACTTAAGAGGTAAATTAACGTAAAATTTAATCTAACAAATTAATTTACGTAAGTTTACTTTAAAAAGTAAATTCACTTAGAATTTACGATAAAAGGTAAATTTAAGTGAAATTTATTATCAAATGTAAATTTACATAATATTTACTAAAAGAGGTAAATTTACGTAAAATTTACTATAAAAGGTGTATAAAAAAGATTTTGTATAAGATGTAAATTTACTTTAAATTTATTACAAAAAGGAAATTTACTATAAAATTCAATTCTTGTAGTCAATTTAGTAAAAAAAAAAAATTATATTAATCTACTAAGAGTAAATAACAATTAAGCTACATATCAAAATAATTTTGTACATTATACAGATATATTTTATTTTACTTTCTCATCTATTCATTATATAACTTATTAAACTGTATGTTAATCATTTTACATTCAGGTCATTCTCTTAATATGTAAATGTTTTCAATTAAAAAAAAAAAATGCTTTACATTTTCCAAACAAAAGTTTATGAATATTGAGTCTGCATATAAATATAAATGGTAACCTAAATGTGCATCCAGTTTTAACTTATTCATTCGTTCAACCATCTATTCATATAACATGTTTCTGTTCTTTTTTTATTATTAATTTGCAGTTCATTTGCATTACACATGTTTGTGTGTAGTCGTATATATGTGTGTGTGGTAACATTTTAATATGCGTATGTAAATGTGCAACGTAAGTAATCTAAGTAATAAAATGGAAATATTATCTATCTCTGATACAATGGAAACCAATGTCTGACCAGCTAGCCAACCAGGCAGTCAGTGTTCCATTGGCAACCAGCTTTATACTATAGACGTCAGTTACCAGATGTCGTTTACCAACGACATGGCTTGACAAGCAATTTGTGGACGAGGTTATTAAACATAAATAATATAAAAAAAAACATATGTAGGAAATAACAAATCATACAAAGTTAGTTACATACATATACATATTTTTACAGAAAATAACTAATACATATTAATATGTATGTGTATATATTTGTGTGTTCGTGTGATATGTAAACAGGAAATAAACTTTGGTTTTGTTGTAAACATTTGTATGTTTGTGTGTAACTATGTATAAATTTGTATTAATATCAACCATAAATATCAATATTAAGTAGGACAAAAAATAACAACAAATTACCTCCTACAAGTACTTATTAGATATATTTCCATCCCTTCATTCATATACTTATAAATACTCACACACAAACATACACAATATTTAAAGGCACTTACATACATTCACTTGAAATCTACTTATTTCCGTTCGACTTCTGCTTATTCATGTCTACATGAGATGAAAATGAGTAGAAAATGAGTAAATATTTTTATTTGATGTTTGTGTAATTGTAGAGGAGGATGTTGGAACTATTCCACTCATCACATCCTTACAAGTCATTGTACACATTTATTATTTTCCATTAGTAAGTAATATACTTGTAATACTAAAAAATGTCATATTTTATATTAAGTAGGTATTTTAAAAGTGATATCATAAATATCTACATTTTCCATAACGACTATCGTCAGGTAGACTTTTGGTCAAAGAACAGTTTTTATTTTGAATATAAAAAAATATATGGCGTAATAATGAAGTTTATATTTTATCTCCAGTTTTTAAAATCTCAGTACTTTAATTAAGTTATAAAGTAGCTATACATTTACAAAAGAATTTTTCATGTTTACTGTTTAGAAAGCCTGGCTATTTAAACTTTTTACGAGTGCTGTACATATTAATTCAAAAAATATCAGTGAAATATTAATTTGTATAATAAATTAAAATATTAAACAATTGATAGGTTTCCGACTGTAAACAATTTCTCTTGAATAATATTTACGTATATTTTAATAAGAAATATTAAAATTACTAAATTTGCGACGATAAATCAAAAGTGGTTTAAGGTGTGTGACAAAATTTAATTTTAAATAGAAATATCGATAATAAATGTGGAATGAATTCTCTAATTCTTCAAAAAAAAAAAAAAAAAAAAAAAAAAAAAAAAAAAAAAAAATATTTTAAATTGACATTGGAAACTTGAAAAAAATTTAAAATTTACTTTTTGTTGTAAAGTTTAAGCAGATTTTTCTTATTTACAATTCACGTAAATATACACCTTATAAAACATTTTATGTAAATTTACTTCTTTCAATTAATTTACATTTGATGTAATTTAATTTTTTATACTATATTTGATGTGAATTTACTTCTTATAATAAATTTGACGTAAGTTTACTTCTTATAATACATTTGAATTAAATTTACTTCTTATACATCTGATGTAAATTTATAGTAAATTCAATTTACTAAATTTTACGTAAATTTACTTTTTATAGTATATTTGACGTAAATTTACTTCTTATAGTATATATGACGTAAATTTACTTCTTGTAGTATATTTGACGTAAATTTACTTCTTATAGTAAATTTTACGTAAATTTACTTCTTATAGTAAATTTTACGTAAATTTACTTCTTATAGTAAATTTTACGTAAATTTACTTCTTATAGTAAATTTACTTCCTATAGTAAATTTTACGTAAATTTACTTCTTATAGTAAACTTTACGTAAATTTACTTCTTATAGTAAATTTTACGTAAATTTACTTCTTATAGTAAACTTTACGTAAATTTTACGTTAATTAAACATTTTTCGCATGACACTTGGTACATCGATGAAATTTTTGACAAATAATGCAAATGATTCCAAATTTTAGATTTTTATCAAAAAACGAATTTTGATTATAGTATTGGTTACGATATTTTTAAAATCAGGGTTCGATACACACTAAATTGAAATGCGGCTTTCTTATTTTTATTTCAATTCATATACCAATTGATGATAAATATAATTCGTTAGAAATAAAATCAAAATTAAAAAATTATCCAAAAATCTCAGTTTTTTAAGGAAGATATGGTAACACAACGAAATAATAAATCGCTCAAACGTCAAAAGTATAATATGGCTACGAAAAGAGAGAATTGCACTACCTCTAATTTTTCGTATCATTTTTTGTACTATATGAAAACTTTAAACAAAATTTATTACAATTTAAGTACTTAAAGCAAATAAAAACTTTTAAACATGTGTTAATTTTTACATTTAAAATATTCATAAATTTTATATAACAATTGAATGCTGGTAGCTGTTGTACATGAAGGAAAAAATTAAACGGGAAATGAATAGAATATTGTTGACATTTATAATTGAAATCAATCATCAAAGTTTATGTGACTTACAAAACTTTGACAATATTGTTTGCAACATAAAAAGTTTTTTATAGTCTTATATTTTTTCCCGTCTGTAATATAATTTTTTTTTGTTGCCTTGTCATAATATAATTTCTTTCTTTTGTCAACTCAAACTCTAAGTAAGTTAAAAGTTTTAAGGAATTGAATAAATACATATGTAGAGTATATGTTAAAATCGTTTACACATATACACTTACCCATATTATTAAAACATCAATAAATTTCATTTAAAACTCACATACAGGAAGTCTTTAAAAATGTATAAATTTCATTTCATTTCCCCTTTTCTCTTTGCTGTTGGTTTGATGTGGTAACTAAGTTTCCCTTTCTATTTGTCGCAGTAATTTCCTTTAAAATGTTTGTTTAAAGCTTTTTTTCGTTAGAGCCTTATGAAAATAATAATAACAAGAGTAAGGATGTTTTACCTGCTTTAAATAACGTTATTGTTAAAGGACTTCCGTTTTGAAAAAAGAAATTGAATTATTCATTAGAAAACAAAAACAGTTTAAAAAAATAGTCATTGTTGTTGAAATTGTCACTTACAAAAAAACCTTATCAAAAAATTTTTAGATAAAGGATTTAAGAAATCAGCGCTACATTACATTAGGTACGCATTACCAAGAATAATTTACTTTATTCGTAGCATAACTTTAATATTAAATTTATTAGTTTATCAAACTTAAACAACAGTCTTTTATAAATTGTCACATTCATCATTGGATTATGCCACTGAACTATATAAATTTAAATTAGTAGTTTATCTGACGACATTTAATAAGATATTTACTTAAAAAAAAAACATACTTACACTTGTGTATGTATAAGAAATGCATTATTTTTCCCCTTTTTGTAAATGAAAAAAAAAATGTTACTATTTTTATGCTCAAGTTTTAAAGCAAAAAGAAAAAAAACTGTATGTATGTATATAATAAAGCAATTTCAAATCTAATAAATAAAGTTTTCTTCATCGTCAGCATATATGATATAATTCAGACATACATATTCATTTATTTTATACTAAAGCTGTTAAACATACATACAACTTTACTTTTATACAACAAACACAAACACTTTACTACATATGTGCACATCCGCCAAAGAAAAAGTAATAAAAGAATGACATATAAAATTCCAAGTAAAAGGAGGGAATAAAATAAGAAAAAAGAACGAAAAATATAAGAAAAACTCGTAACTTTATTATAGATCCTTATGAATATGTTGGTTCATATATGAGTTTTATACCAGAATTTATGGTCATGAAAGAAAAGAAAATAATATTATAAAATAAGAAACATTCAGGTGGAAAAAAACGTGTAGATTTAAAAAGCTATTTTGCACAGTGGTGTTAAAAGCAAAATTTATGGTATCTCTTAAACTGCTGATCGGAAAACACTTATCGTGACTTATCCAGAGATAAGACAATATAACTTACAGAGTATCAAGATTGACTATATCGTGTATGTAAAAGATTCGAAAAATTGTATGTTACACAAATTAAGTCCGATTTCAAAGATTTTTGTATTTTTGTAAAGCGCTTGGCAAGTTTATAAAAAAAAAACGATATTAATGATCAAGGTCTTTTCATAGATATTTACACTAAGGGAAAATTTCTATTCGAAATACATAACAATTGTGGTCATATTGACAACTTATGGTATTTTCGTTTTGATACCGTTCATTTACAAATTGTTATATATACAAAATAGAAAACAATTAATTTTGTTTTGTAAATGATTTAAGAGTGGGTGTTGAACTTGAGAACATTCGGTGCACTATTCACTATTGACACTGAATGGTATTATGTGTTTGATTTTTTCTGGGTGTACGCTGAAGACACAATAAAATTTGCAATATAGTTTTGATATTTTCATGTAATGTTGGATCACCCATTTAAGCTACAAAGAACTTAATATAGCTTTAACACACATTTCAATTACCCTACGATCTGCTTATTATCGCGTCAATATAAAATTTTATTTCTTAGTAAAAAAATACTTATCTCTTTGGATCTAAGCTGTGTAACTAATTAGAGTAAAATTACTTATAGTTTTTAATTCGGGATCCTGGAAAGTCAAAAAGTTGTTTTTTGAAAGACTAAATCCGCCTTTATAACAATTTTGTTTTTGGCTTCACTGTAACGTTGGTGAATAAAAATCATTGAGCAGGTTTATGTATATAGAATTTCTACAACAAAAGACTGAGATCAATAAGTATTTTCTAAAAAAGTAAAACTCGAAAAATGAATTTTATATAATATTTTTAATTGTTTTTAATTTACTTATAACGCAGGGAAATACTGATTTTGCGGCATTGGACTTCATATTTAGTTCTGTTATAAGGTATTAAAAAGTAATAAGGTTCTAGACAATTTTTTCTTTTTAATTGCTTTATCTAAAATTTGGAAGGATTTATCGAAAATTGATTTCATTTGCAGAAAATTTTTCATAAATTTATAATTTTTGATACTTTAGAACTTTTATGATTAAAACAATAAAATCAGTCCAGATGTTTTCATTTCAGTATATGGTAAAATATCCTTAATTTTACAAATTTTGATTAATCGCGAGAACTAAAGTTAATTCAATAAAAGTAAATTGGAGGCTTTGTATTTATTAATACTCTGAAGCCTCCTTGACAGATTAACGCCGTGTTGAAATGTTTTTTGGTCGTTTAGTAATTTAACAAATTATAACGGAGGTTTAAAAATAATAATTAGAACTTAAAGTTTCTAGAATTAAAAATTACCAGTTAATTATAAATTTGCTAATAATTAAATATCTATCATAATGTTCATGTTTGACTGATCTCAGTTATTTCAGATAATAATTGTGTGTAAAGATTTACACTAAATTTATCATATAGTAAATCACATACACGCAAAAAATATACACTTACATACTAACACAAAAACATAATATTTCTTTAACATTATCAACGGAAATGGTATACATTCAAATCCACACACGTACATACCAACATACATAATGATATACACGATACAATTTATTTGCTGTAAATTGTATTTTGTGGCATGAGAGTTTTAGAAAAATAAAACCTTAACTTTCATCATCATTGTCTGGCTTTTTTTATTTTTTATTTTTTCTTTCTTTTTTCGTTATTCGATTTCTTTTTGTTATTGTCAATAAACCTTATTTCCGTTAAGTTTTGTAGCGGATATACATTATACACACAGGCACTTGTAGACATGTGTATGTGTTGGGAAATACTAGGACTATGTGTTTAAGTGTGAGTTGTTGGTTGGATGGTTGGATAAGTGTTCACATGTGTGTTTGATGGTAAGTGTTCAAGTGTTCAATACTTTATTTCATCAACAGGTTTTTATTATTACTTTTTTTCCTTTCTTTCTTGTTGTTGTTTTTATTTTACCGGTGTAAAGAAAATTCTCTTCAATATTACATTATCTTGAAAGAAGCGAGAAAAGAAATGTTTTTTCTTTCACAACACGGATGTCTATTGTATTTGAAGTGTATAAAAGAAAACTTTAGTTATTTATCTTAACAATTTATTTCTTTTTCATTCAATTTTTTTCTTTTTCGTTTTGTAGAAATTTTCAATTGAATTTTTAAATAAGTTTTTCTTTTTCTTTGGTCTTCTTTGCTTTCTCACTTTTTTTCTTAATTCTTACAATAACAAAATGATAACACTCCAGCCAGTCAGCCAAAAAGGATGTTAAAGAATTGTAGTGGGATTGAGTTCCACTGTCATTTATATTTAAATACAATTTGGAGGAAATTCATAATGACAATTGTTGTGCATATTTATTTAGAACTAAAATTAAATTATTATGATAGAAAAATAAAATACATTATAATTTTGTAGTAATATAGGGATAACAAAATTTTTATTTATTTATGAGAACAAGAATCTCCATCAGATTTTTATAAACTTAATTTATTTGACATATTTTTGTTGATTTATTAGGAAGTGATATTTGATTGTAAAACTTATTTATAGATGTTTTTAATCAATGACTATTCAAGTAGTAAATCTTTCTTTAATAAAAAAATTATTTAATCTGAAGACGAAAAAAAGACATAAAAAATGACTCTAATTCTCACCATAAATCGTGATTTGTAAAATTAATGTAATAAATGTAAAATTAATATCTTTGAGCATATCTTCAAAACAACTTGTTTTATTTTATACAAAAATTATAACAAAACTGTAATTTAAAATGGATTCAAGACATTCTATGGGGATATTATGTAAATTTTCCAAATTTTCATTTTTTAAATCATAAACATTTTAAAGCATTCAATTCACTTCAAATTTATTCATTGATCATATATATTAATATGTTTCAATTTTCTTGGGTGATAGTTTTAAAATATTAATTGTCAAAATGATCAGTTTTTGCGAAAATCATTGGTCGCAACCTTAAGATGGAAACAGTTTTGTTAGTTGCGAAACTAATATTAAAATTTCTTTCTAAAAATATAGAGTTTCAGCTAGTGTTCTACAACACGTATGATTGATATTAATTACACGCTGCACACTAGTCCCGAACGGTTCACACTAGCAGCTTGTGAACCGTTCGAGTTATCTAAATAAAATTTCACATGCTCAAAGCTCTGGTGCTTTCGAGTTGATTTGTAGTAGTACAGTCCTCTAGCGGTTTGCGTGAGTATACGATAGACTTTCAAAGTTGGTCACCTCAAGTAAATACATTTTTTTTTGATTCACCTAATATTCATTTGTGATTTGAATGCAAAAAAAGAAATACGTGTAGGTAGTCCTTATAAATATCTACAGAAAACGAGCTTAAATGTTAACTCTTTTAGTTTAAGATATATTTAAATCAAAGCTAATTTTGCCCTATTGTTTAAATTATATTAAATTTAGTTTGGCTCGTTTTTATACCCTACACCACCAAAGGTGGTTGGGGTATTATGTGTTTGTGCAAATATTGTAACGCAGAGAAAAAATTTTCTACACCCACCTTAAAGTATACTGTTCGATCAGAACACATTTGAGTTGATTTAACGATGTCCCGTCCCGTCCGTCCGTTGGTTGGCCGGC
This sequence comes from Phormia regina, assembly GCA_001735545.1. Lineage (NCBI taxonomy): Eukaryota > Metazoa > Arthropoda > Insecta > Diptera > Calliphoridae > Phormia > Phormia regina. Next base: position 22,572 of record MINK01173334.1, read on the forward strand.
TGGCTGGACGGCGGCTGGCTTGGCTGTCCATGAAAGCTTGTGCGCAAAGTACAGGTCGCAAATTTTAGAAGATAATTGATGAACACTTGGTACAAATGATTTTGCACAGGACGAAGCCTATTTAATTTGTCAGGATCGGCCCATTATTTCACCTAGCCCCATACAAAATGTTCTCGCGGAATAGAGTTTTAACCAACTCAAAAATACCTTAGAATTTTAAAATATTTTAAATGAAATTTAACACAAATAAGTTTTTATGCAAGCATAAATCCATGTGCAAATTTCATAAGATCGTCCAAATTGGCCATAGCTCCCACTATAAACGCTCTTTCGAAAATCATTAAACGTGCATAATCCCACAAAAATGTTAATATCGACACATTAACATTATATGGCCATAGCTCCCATATAAACCCTCTTTCGAAAATCACTTAAACGTGCATAAATCCCATAAAAATGTTAATATTCGACACATATAACATTTATATAAGTATAAGTGACCCTGCAAAATTTCATGA